>BDUI01007727.1:42536-60677 GCA_002335545.1 Apodemus speciosus
TGTTACACTTGTCACCGTGCCAACATCTACAAATTTACCCTAGGGATGAAATGAAAGTGCCGGATCTTTATGATTATAAGATGATTACAGAGGAGAGGCAGCGAGAATCGTAACGCAGGCAGGAGTCTGTCCGCACAACCTTCACACCTCGTGAGGACAACCAGGATACTTCTGGGCGTTTTTTTTTTTTTTTCCCCTGACTTTCTACGCAAGTATCTTTTTATTCTCACTCTGTCGACTCTATCTCTCGGTAATTGGGCAGGCCTGTTTGGTTGTTCCATGATGTCTGTTGGCAAGGAATTCTCGTGAATGCGTTAGTATCATTCAAAAGGCAGTTTATCCCAGCTGGACTGAAAAACAGAAAAACCAGGAGAGGATCCCGTGAAGGGTCAGCCGCTTTGGGTGTGCTATGCCTCGGATGAAGATTCTCATTGCCGCTGAAAATCCTTACTGATTACAAGACTGCAGGAAAACTTTAGAGTRTAGAAAGATAAAGCTTCCATAATACACACCAGCATGGCGCTCCTACAGCCCTGGCTTACTTATCCATTCACGGCATATGAAAGACACAGTAATAATGTGACTAAAGCAAGTTCTGAYTTCATCAGTTTAATTTAGAGAAATGTTTACGATTGCAAAGAAAATCTGGAKATAAAATAATCACAAACATAGAATCCATGCTTAGGACGTTCRCCTTTCTGGTGAGATGCAGACCGATCTCTGTAGAATATTCTAAAAAGCCATCCTGAGATCCGGGGCTTCCTCCTGGGGCTGGCTGTGATTAGACCCCAGCCGACTACAGTTCAGGCAGATGAAAAGGATGAGCGTGTTCGGATAGAGTTCTACTCTGGTTTTCCCTCTGGGGCTGGTGGGAGGGGACAAGCCCATTTGTCCTGTCTTACAAGCGCAACATCTCTCCCTTTTAAAAGGAAGAACTTGCCACATGCCATATGCGCTACTATTCGTCAAGCGGTGGAAAGAACTCAATACAGACTAAGAAGTACAATGCCCAAAGGGACGCCATCAATCCTGTGTTACCACAACGTCCTCGCTCTCCAGTTGTTTATATTGATTTATCTTTTGCTCAGGTAGACTGACTTAGAGTAATTTTCTCCGCGAGAGACCTCAGATTGCCTGTGCTCTGAGGCCCTGTCTGCCCGAGATGCTGTTCTTCTGCCTAATACAGAATCACCAGAGAGAGTGCTGGGAAACCGCCATCATTTCCCTCTCCAAGCACTATAGCTTCTGGTTTTTCAGATGTTTGAGCTGATGTCAGTATATGAATATTCCGTGGCTTGGAATCTATTTCTGTCAATCTGTCTTTCTTTCTGACTTCTATATGATGGCTTGTGCTTTAGATTTGGATGGCCGGCCTCATTACCTAGAGGAATTTTGGTCTTTCAGGCTTTTAGTCATCTTCTCCAGAGTGGATGAACTCTTTTAGTTAGCAGATTAAGTTCATTGCTTTATCCAGAAATGTTTCCTTCTATATGAATGTATGTGTTCTTTCAGATCTGCTTTTTCTTCCACTTAGATTCTCAAATGTATGCATAGAGACACACATAGACACATATGTCTATGTTCTATGATCATTCCAGCTTCTCATTATTTGCTTCTATGTTTTAAAATTATTTTCCCTTCTCTGCCAAATTTCTATAGACTTTTATATTCTCTCTCCTTTTCTATATTTATATTCTATAGACTTCCTCACCATCACCACCAAGGATTTTTATGATATAATTTTATTAAATTTTTATAATTTACTACGTGCATACAGTGTATTTTGTTCATACTCAACACTCAATCCACCTCTAACTCCTCCCAACTTCCTGGTATGTGTGTGTGTGTGTGTGTGTGTGTGTGTGTGCATGTGCATATGTGTGTGTGTGTGCATGTGCATATGTGTGTGTGTGTGTGTATTATTAAATCATGGGTCTTTAATTTAAAAATCAAGACAAAGTATCTTTTAATTTTAGTCATTTCATTTAATACTTATCTATTTGGCTTGCATATGCACATATGCATTTCCTTTTCAATATACTAAGTCATTTTGGAGTTTTTTCTCTGATTTCTGCAGACTGGAAAGCTTCGAGGCACCTTAGGAAGCCCATCAGGAAAGGCCATCCCTCCCTACATGGGCAGCTGCTTGTCTTGAGAAACTGGGAAAGACCAATGGCTCCTTCCCCTTGCCCTCATGTCTACAGCATCACTCCCTGCAGACTTTCTGGATGTTTGTGCAATGCATGAGTATTTTGTATACCCAATAAAATATTTTTGCTCAGGAGAGATAGCCAAAGCCCAAACCATGTCTTCCTCACCATTGCCACCAAGGATTTTTATGATATAATTTTATTAAATTTTTATAGTTTACTACATGCATACAGTGTATTTTGATCATACTCAACACTCAATCCACCTCTAACTCCTCCCAACCTCTTGGTGTGTGTGTATGGGAGAGAGAAAGAGGGAGTATGCGTGTGTGTGTGTGTGTGTGTGTGTGCATGTGTATGTGTCTGCGTCTGTATGTGTCTGTACATATGTGTGTATGTGAGTGTGTTTGTTGTGTGTGCATGTGTGGATGTGTGTTGTGTGATTTTCTTCTTCGCCACCCTTGTTGTCCCCCTATTTGGAAATGTAACCTTTGGCTCACTTCAATGGACCTTATTCCACAGAAACCCGGCTCCTAGTTATGAAATGCAGAAGCAGTTTCCCCAGAGTGTCTTCCACAATCAAACACTACTAAGTAGTAGAACAACGAAGATGTCAAATCTACAACCATTCATATATGGACACCAATTCTGCTTCAACACACAATAAAAGTCCCTTTCCTAGACACAAACACATACACACATACACACACAAACACACACACACAGTCCATGTCAACATGGATGCCACTGAGCAATACAAGAATGCAGTGATCACCATTTGTTGATAGGACCATCTGATGTTGATCTGCATATGATTTATTTCACATATAATCTTGTCTATCCCAGAAGTAGCCAGATAGAACTTAGTTTTATGAACTGTATGAATCAGAGTGGTTTTTGCTTCTTGCTTTTTATGTAACTAATTAGACACAGATGTTACATCTCTTTGTCCTTAAACATTTTGGAAATTTAAATCTCAGTACCCTTCACCTCTGAGTTTGGTGTCCTATCTGTACCATTCTTCTTCTCCTTTCCACCCCAGAGGTAGTAAATATGAATCTCATATTCTAAACTGCCATATAATTTTAAAACAATTTCCACAATCCTCAGAACATACTTCTTTTCTTGAGGACCTGCTTTGTGAAAATTTAGAAAACTGAGTTCTGGCATTCAACCAAGAAACTTTTCACTACATAATGCTTATCAATGATTTAAGGACTTTTTTTTTACAAGAAGGAGAAGTGTTATAATGTGTTCTATTCCTGGGAAAACAAGATATCATTTGGCCACATAATTTTAGTTGACCTAAACATCTTTGCATAACATTTGAAGAGCTTACATGAATGCCTCCTACACTATGGGATACTTGGTATCTTAGAAAAAGGTCCGCTTTATTCTTTTTGTACCTCCATGAGGATACATTCACAGCCAATACAGATCTGGATGCTGACCAAGACCATTCTTCTGACTTCCAAATAGAGGACACACTCAACTTCTTCTCTGCAGTCTTTCACATAATGGGGCACAGCCACTCTCAGGGCTGTAGAAATGGTATCCTATAGACTGTTTCTCATTTCATTGATTCCCTTTCCTTTGTTTCTATAGGCATCTATAAGTGTGGTCAGTATACTGAGGGCTTCATTCATCYGCCTGTTGGACATTTGTTTTCTCTTTACTTACACCTTTGTAAGGATGGAAGGATATCCTCCACGAGGATACATTCATGGCCAATACAGATCTGGATGCTGCCCAAGACCACTCTTCTGACTTCCAAATAGAGGATACACTCAACTTCCAATGGCCCATCCAACAATGATGGGACCATGGCTGACGGGAATTATCTCAGTTTTGTCAGGAATGAATACGCACTTGGTAATGATCCATTTCCTTCCCTTTCCTGTGTCTCTGTAGCGGAAGAAGGCAGGACAGAGCGAGACCCTTGGCTCAGCCTAGCCCTTTCCTCCTCTTTCCTTTCCCAAATACCTTGTCCTCTTCCATGAGGTTCATTCTTAATTCTTGAATGCTAATCAAGTTTTAGAGGAAGCGGAAATACAATTTCTTGCAGATTTTGTTGGTAAAGAAACTGATGCTATCTCCCATTGTTCTTCCCATCATCCTGTTTGTACTTGCATAAAGGTATGCCTCCAGCTGTGCTCTGCATCCTCTGAACCACCCTGGAGACTGACTTAATTTACACCAATATGGATAGCAAACATACTTTTCAAGTGCAGGAATCCAGAGCTACTACAAAGCAAAGGTATAAGAGAAAACAAATGTCCAATAGGTGGATGACTGAAGCCCTCAGTATATTGACCACACTTATAGATGCCTATAAAAACAAAGGAAAGGAAATCAATGAAATGAGAAAAGGTCTATAGGATACCATGTCTACAGCCCTGACAGTGGCTGTGCCCCATTATATGAATGACTGCAGAGAAGGAGTCAGCTACACATAGCAGTTATATAGTTATATAGTGCTCAATAAATACTTGTGAGACGATTAGCTTCCTATTCCAAATGTTCCTGCATTTCTAAGCAACTGAATCAGGAAGTAATGAAAATATATTTGTATAGAGCTGAGGCAAGGTGGGCTCTACTCTGGATTGTAAAAAGACCTTTTCATATTAACTTTACATTCTGGAATTTTCATTGATTTACCAAATAATTAGCAACAGGATGACAGGCAGCTGGCACACAGCTCTTTCTTCATTTTCAGTTGGTAACTTTTCAGTGTTTTCAGAAAGTACCACTACTTATCCAAAGCAAGAAACCAATGTCAGCATTTTATTGAAACAAAATTTTATTTGGGAGTCACCAAGCATTTCATCGGAAGTATTTTGTCTTTGAGGAATTGAACCCAAGAAATTACAGCCAGTTCCCATTATACTGTCACTATAGTCTCTAGTCAAAGGGACTTTCTCTGTCTTTGACTTTTTTTTTACTCTAGCCACGGTCAAGCATATTCATCAGATATCCTCACAATATCGTAGAGATGAAACATCTCCCAGTCCAGGTTTTCCTTAATGATTTTCGTCCTGGTTTGACCAGAGTCAATGATGATGAGTAGATAGACTATCCACCTGCAGGGAGTCTGAATGGCATTACTGATAATGCCTGTTAGGGTTCCATAGTAACTAGACAAGATGAGACAGTTGCCATCTTAAAAATTATTCTGTTATCATTTAATTTCATAATATTTTGTGTATTACGCTAGGAAATAGTCCTTTATGGTGGAATGAGAGTTAACTAGAATACAGCATCCTACCAACTAACTGAAACCTTGAAGAATTTTAGGACTTCTCAAAGGCAGTGTGGCACCTAATCTAGTCAACTTCTCCCTAAGCTCTTTCCATGGTAACATGCTTGGAGAATCACCTCTCAAGACACTATTCTCAACAGACAACAAACTTTCTTCATCTGCACCTCTTCAATTTTCTTCTCTTTATGTTTTAAAATAGGTTTTCCCTAATGCTCCCTCCACCCAACCCCCAGCTCCATTTTGTCTTGCTTTGGCCTCTAGTTATATTTTGGTCAAGTCTATGTCCTAAATCAAATGAAGACTAGAAGAGGAAGGGGTTTACCGAGGGGGCGATTGCAGAAAGAAAAACAGTCCTCCTGAAGTGTCTGATCTCTGGGTGAAGTATCCACTACATCACTAAACCCTTCCCAATGTGGAAATTACAATTTCTGGGAGCATATGTCCTAGATATTTTGATGCTAAAATAGCACACATCCTCAAAGCTATCTCAGTTGCTACATAACACATGAATGTTTATTATCACCATGCTGTGAAGTCTACATGAGTTAAATACAGTCTTAGGAGTTAAGATGAAATTTTGTTATCTATTTGTTATTTATTATCTATTGGGTTTCATAGCATCATCATAAGAATTTGTTGGATTTAAAAAAAAAAAAAACAGGAACAGGAGTCCAAGTGTCAGCTTGAGTATTGATGGCTTCTGCATTTCATACATGTCTGGGTCTGTTTGTCTCCCATGGAAGTGACTTCATGGGGACTTTCATTGTGTGTGGAAGGGAGCAATTTTCATCCTAGGGTTTGGGAGAAGTAGATCTTAATTTAAAGGGAACTTAAATCCTTGATCATTTAGGCAAAAGATCATTTAGAAGYTAATGATTTTGCAGTTTAAAAAATCAATATATAAATTATAAACTGGGATAAAGTTGCCAAGATTTGAGCTGGTGGTTTGAACAAGGAAGTTGCTGAAAGGTGTCATAAAACAGAACAGAAACACAAAGGTTGGTTAAGAAGAGAGAAAAACCATTGAGGAGTGAGGCAGGAGGCATAATTGGACCTATTGCAGTAATAGGAAAGAATGGGGAAAGGTATGAGAAAAGTAATAATTTAATAGGAAACATATCATAATTACTTTGAACTTCAGGAACATACATTTAAATTTCTTTTCTTGCTGAGTCTGATAAAAACTGCTAGGAAATGCTAAACTTTTGAAATTCCTGAATCCTAATGACATAAAACACCTCAGAGTTTCTGCTTATACAGTTGCTTATTTATGGGGCAAAAGGGAATGATCAACAGTTAAAGGTATTTGCTACTTTCACAAAGGACTAGAGTTCAATTCCCATCATTTGTGTCTTGGGCTCACAACCTACCTGTAGTTTCAGCTCCAGAAGATTTGATGTCTTCTTCTGGCCTTCACATGCAACTATACACACGTGACCATGAAACAGGGGGAGAACATGTGTGGGTTCATACATGTGTGTGTGCATGTATGTGCACACACACAGGGACACATTAAACCTCTAAAAATAAAATAAATAATTGATTATTTACATAGCTGAATAAAACCATGAAACATCAGATTTCACTGTAATATGAGGAAGCTCTTTAGGCAAACCTACAAAATCTTGAGGGAAAAGCATTGCAAATTCATGTTCTACATAGGCAGAAATCATTCTGTATTACTGGTGAAGCAATGAGTCTGGAAAGCCATAAAAGAAAAATTATGACCCTTATCATCTAAACACCCTATCTTTGTGTTCTAATTTTTCAATGCAATAAGAGCAGAGCTCTCCATATACAGAAAATAAAATTAGTGAAAAATAATGAGTATATACTGCATATAGATCTATGAAAAGGTGTGTCTATAAACACATACCATGTATAAGTATATATCATTAGATGCTGCTGCCATGAGCATGTAGCTAAGACTGAAGTCTTGAATGAGAGTTCACACATAATAATGGATTATCTTTGATAATTTGATACACTGAGCTCCCAAACCAAAGCAAACAAAAAATACCCCCCATCCTTGCAAATCGCACTCCACAACATTCAGCTTTGGACATAAGGGAGAGTGTAGCTGGTCAAAGCAAAACACCAAATTTGGCATTAGTTTATGGTAATAGTAGATAATGATTTTAAAAAAAAAGTCTTGTAAAATGCAGGTTTGTGGTATGATTAACTTAATGGAATACAATATTTCACATCTGTACTCAAGCTATACAAAAATACCATGAAGAGTAGTTGTTGACAACCAAAATTCCCTGACCAACAACACTCTTAAATGAGTACAGGGTAATCGGATCTCTTCCTGTGAAGAGCAACCTTCCCGTGGTTGACAGGACCCATTCCCTAATGGCACTCTCTTCAAATCTCTTCTTGGAATTGTGCAGCTCACAATTTCATAGGCCTCTTTCAGAGGAAAGCCGAAGCCACTGGGATGCATCATCTCAATTGTTGGGTGTTTGTTGGGGGGCAGGGTGCATGTGAARAGTCAGTAGAGAAATAGTTTAGTTGTTGCAGAAGTAGGAATCTGATTAGATTCCAAATTTATCCAGCCTGATAAATGACCAAGAAAGAATAAAGTAAATTTTCATTATTTATGTCAGGTATTAAATACAAACCTAATGGATGTTGAGAAAATATTGATGTGAAGACAAAGAGAATTTAAGACATTATGGGAAAATGAGTCTATGAAAGGTGTTCAACCTTAAGGAAGAATTAAAATTATCTCTCTGTGTGTGTTTTCTGTCTGTAATCTTATGCCAAAAAATTCACTGAAATGTGAAACACAATACCTTGTCAATTACTTAGAATATAAAAATTCATGTGGATCCAATTTGGAATCTTTTAATGATATGATCCTATACATGATGCTAATAGATTTATATAGAATTGGTACTTTTAATTTAAATGTAATTCCTTTTTCTGTGAACTACTGTAAGAATAAGTAGTATGCTTAACCTTAAAATTTTAATGCATTTTCAAAGAACTTTCAAAGGGCTCTTAATTTTTCTTGTATCACATGTGCACCATCCAACGCAGTCTCTGCTGTTTCATTATTCATCTTTTATATTTTAATTTGGGATATTTATCTTGTTTTTTCTCTCCAAATCAATAAATACCAAATTATTGTTCTCCTTCCAAAACTTATTCAAAAATCATCAGATATGGTAGCTCTAGCTTTAAGTGTTCACCTGATTTATGTATTAAAGTCTGAATAGATAGCAAAGAATTTTCGTCATTTCCTCATTTTAAAAAAATCTACTGTAATAAGGCTTTATTTTTCCCTCCTCCATTGTATATCACTATCCTTCTGAGTCATTGTCCAAACTGCAGACATCTTGTAAGTGACAGCGCGTTTCTTTTCATGCATGCCTCACAATCTCTTTATAATTCTGAACAGCAGTCACTTCCCTACCCAACATTTCCTTCTGTTGAGATGCTACAACAAACATATCCRTGGATGTGTCTTTAGACTTTAGAATTTTAATTTCCATAAGTCGATGTCTTAGACTTAAGATAAACATACCAAATGGCATGTTTAATTGTTATTCTTTCATTGATAGCTGCTTCTTGATACTTTGAAGTACACATATATAAAACAACATAACTCACTATTGTTGTTCATGCTGGACATTCCCATTTGTTGTATTAACACATACACTTCTCAACTGACTCTGGTGTTCAAGCATATTGTCCACTGCAGTGGTCTTATTTTCTTCATTCAGATTAGTCAGGATGCACAGAAGTCACAATCACTGCTCCTGATACTCCCTGGTCTTGTACTGTAATCTTATTTCAATATAAGAAATTTTCTTTTGAAAATTTCATACAGGTACTTAATATATCTATCTCTATCTATATCTACCTCTACCTTTATCTCTATCCATATCCATTTCTATATCTTTATCTATACCACATCCACTCTTATTCCCTCCATGCAAAGCCCCAACAAATCTCCCTCCCATCTTCATGTCCTCTCTTTATTTTGGACCTACCAAGTCCAATTTGTGCTGCCGATAAGGTCATTGGTGTAGACATCTGACTGGCAGGAGCGACCTGCCAATAACCACCACTTACAAGAAAATTGACCCTCCCCCCCTTCAGCAACCATCGACTGCTGATGGCTCCTTAGATATTGGTGGGGACTTGGAAGTCACTCCCTGTTCTATGCTGGAGTTTTATTCTGGTTTTGGTGTTGTGTAGTCCTGCTGTAGGTATCATCGGAATGTAACCTTCACTGGACATGGAACATTTCAGATAGTAACCCAATTATCCTGGGAGCAGCACCACTCATCTATGCGAGGTACAACTGTTCACGATCCACGTGAGATGGGCATGCCAAAGACACACTGGGAACTAGAATCTTGCAACCCAAGTAAAATCTACAAAAGGCAGATAGTAGAATGTACATGAGAACACTGGAGAGACACTGTAAGCTAAAGGTTAGAGAGGATTGAGGCTATGGATAAGGAAGAGGAGGGAGAAAGGGGGAGGGGTTACACAAAGCTGAGGATGTATGAAACAGTCAAACATATATGTATATATATATATGCATGCATGTAAGTATGTATACACAGGTAAACAGAAAATATTTCAATGTTTCCTTAAGAGTTAGCTATTCTCCTGTGGTAGGAGCAAAAGACACCATGCAGAGATCAGGAGTCTGTTGTTCTTAGTCTCCAACGTTTACATGTGAATTTTGTCACTTTCCAGCTGTGACCAGGAGTGTTAAGTCTCTTTAAGGTTTAGCATTCACATCCTTAAGATGGAGAAATAATTTCATTCATATAGTTCATATAAAGGTCAAATGGAATATTTAATGAAAATAAAAACTCATAACTAACGAAGCGACCTGACCCCTGACCCTGCAGAGCAGTGGCCAGTAATAACAATGTCTTCCGTAGGGTGTCCACACATGAGAGAATGAAAATCTTCACAGTTATGAGCTAGCCACAAAAACCTCATTGTGCCTTTCATCTGGATTTCTATGTTTTCTCCCTTATTTGTACAGACTCCCATTTCTGGAAACAACTAGAGTGCATCTGGAGGAGGTATCGTTAGATACTTGCTGCTGTCCACACACAAACTCACAGCTCAAGCTGCTGATGTGTGCAACCTCTGAGCTTGGCTCTGCTGCCTGACTCTGAAAGAGGATGAGTCCCCCATCTTCCGGCATTCTGCTGCTTCCTTACCTTGATCTGATGCATCATTTTTCTCCTTGAGATGTTGCAGAGTGGAGATTCTGTGACTTACAGGTCACATTTAACCACTAGACCATACTAGGTCCAAGCACTCAGGAGCAGCTCCTCACCCAGATCTTACCTAGGTCCTATGATGACAGTGATTCCTCCATTGAAGAAGGTACCTGAAGTGCATCATGAACCTTCCCCAGGCAAAGGGCCTCTGAACTGGCAGTCAGCCAGAGACAAATATGGTGACTTACAGTTGGCARGGGAAGTATGCAAATTCTCTGATGGCTAACACTCACTGAGGCTGGGATATGCTGGGAGCAACACAGATCAAGAGGACGAGAGAAGGGCATAGCTTTGCTAGAAAATGTTCTATTTCCCATGGGATGCAGTGGCTCACCAGCCTGGCCTAGTCTGTGTAGCAAGCACTGTGGAGAACAGGGCAACAATATGTCGTCAGGACTGGGATTGCATGAGCCTTGGGTTACTCCACATCTGTTTCATTCGAGCTGAACTCAGCTCATTACCTCTCACAGTCTTCAGAAAACAGTTTCAGCCATATATTCAATAACAGCCATTCAATGTTCCTTTTTCCTTTTTGTAGCGTAATCAAACTTACACATGATGTTATATGCATTTAGTTTACACAACATGTGGTTTTGAAGTGTATATACTCTGTGGATGAAGGCAATGCCCCGGCAGCCTTTATGGAAAACAAACAATCGAGCTGCCATATGGGACCAGCTGTCTCACTACTGGGTATGGATCCAAAGGAAATAAAATCAACATGCTTAAGAGACAGCTGGGCTCTCATGTTCACTGCAGCAGGGTCACGATGGCTAAGAGATACAGTCAGTGCACGTCTATAATATATGAAGAGGTCTCAATATGCAGCATATATGTGGACAATGGACTACTATTTACCCATCAAAAGGATTAAAATCTCATATTTTTCACCATGTGAATAGTCCCCAAAGGGATCATCACATAGGGGAAGTAACCAAGCACAAGAAGACAGAGCTCTTCACTCCTTCTCTGAAGGATTTTTTCACCAGCTTTCCTTTCTCTCCTCACATCCTCACGCAGTATCGTGATTAATCTCCTTCCTTTCTCATGTTTTTGGAGCTTACTTTCTCCTCTGCTTTGCACATCCCCTTTTCTTTCACTATGTTCAGTGTCTACCACTGAGTTCTACATACATGTGTGCACATAGTATGTGTATTTCCCTACCTTTACTCCATTCAATCCCTCTCATACTCCCACTCTCCAATTAATGTCCTCTTATCCTTTGATTATTATGTATATACATATGCACATATATTTATCTATAATTATATATGTGCATAAATATATAAATGTGACCTACTGAGTCCATTTAGTGTAGATTGTGTGTTAATGCTTTCAGGGCTGATAATTTTGTAACTTGAGGGCTCATCCCTGGAAGAGGCTAATTCTTCCACACTCCATAGTCATTAGTTGCCTGTGATTCTCTTTCTATAAGTAGGGCCCCTGAGAATTTCCCTCTTTCACATTAGCATATCTATTGGTGTTGTCCTTGTTCAGGTTTGTTAAGGAAGCCATATTGTTGAGGTATCATAGGTGTAGCTTCCTTGCCATTTCTAGTAGTCATAATCTCATAGTAGACTTCCTGTCCTTTGACTCTTCCTTTTTGTTCTTTCTTCTAGATTGTTTCCTGAACCTTAGGTTCAGGAGTTGTGTTGTAGGTGTGTCTATGGTCACAATGATCACCTGGTTGTGGATTACTCAGTCTCAAGAAAATCCTACTTCTTAATATCCCTGAACATATCTATTTTCCTATACTCCTTATGTCTATCTGCTTGTCAATTTTAAATTCTGAAGGTCACTTGAAGCCTATGTACTTTCTGAAGCTTTCCTTAACTGTTATAAAAGATTATAATTTCACCTTATTGGGAACCCCATAAAATCTCATAGCCTTCAGAAACTTGTCTATGTGCATCATAAAATGTTTCTAAGGGTAGACACAGATCTGTGGTTATTCTTACATCTTTAAGAATATAAAGAGTACATCAAATATGTGTTGGCTGGTTTACATCACAGAGACATATTTTTTATATTTCTGCCTAAGTAGGGCCAGCACATGAAAAAATGTAGATTATTTATTTTCATTTATTATATTCATTCATTTTAAATAATAACAAAATATTCATTTATTAGGAAAATAATAATGGCAATGAGATACCCACCAGTATAGCAAAACTAAAAAGCCAACACTATCTGGTATTTGGAAAATACTAGAACACCTGAGCTTCTTCTAGTGTAAATGTAAAATAGCATAGCCTGAAAAATAGTCTGTCAAGTTTTTACGAATAAAGTACACTTATCATAAGACACAGAGATTCTCTACAAAGTGTTTGCCAAAAATAAAAATGTATGTTTACTGACACTACAAACCAAACCATACATTGTGCCATGCACCTGTAATTCCAGTACAAGGGAGGTAGACAGAAGAGTATAAGGAGGTCGAGTCAGCCTGTGCTGCATAGAGATCTGTAAAGGAATTTTAACCCAGCAACATTGTTGCTTTGCTAAGGGATCACATGCAAAGACCTTCTAAGCTTGTGTAATCTGGCTGCAATACAGACTTGTCTTTATCACATACTTTTAATCCCTCTGGCTGGAATACAAACACACCTTTAATCCCAAACAATGTAGGTAGGGATAATTTGTAGAAGGAACCAGCCCTGTTTAAAGGTGATGTCTAATTGAGAGCCAGACAAAGCAATGAATCATAGATTTGACAGATTTGACAGAATGAGTCAGAAGATATGTCCAACTCTAACAAGAACAACGTAGGAAAGAGGGGTGAATGAAGAGAAGAGTGAGAGAAACAAAGAAGATGACAGTGTTACCTGGAAAGTTTTACAAAGACAGATTGAAGATGGAGACACAATGAGCCAGAGAGTAAGAAGGAGCCAGAAGATTAGAACAAATTACAAGAGCTAGTTTGAGGCCAAGCAGAGCAATTCTGTCAAAAGCTGAGAGAAGCCAGTTTGAATCAGCTTGGAAAGGAGTTTGTGCTAGAATAGCTGAGTTGAACCAGACAGCCAAAAGTCAGAAATGGGGATTTCACTCAGCAGTAAGACCCCAGGATGACAATTACTGTTGAATAAAAATTGCTTTTACAGAGACCATCTCAAAACAAACAAACAAACACATCAAAGACAACAGCAAAAACATGAAAAATAAAAACTGTGAGTTGGCAAACTGTGGTATTACTATTCAAAGGAATTGTATTTAGCAGGGAAATCAAACTAGCTAATACAAATAACAACTGAATGAGTCTTAAGAACGTGATGCCAAGTGTCTTAGTTCCCTAAGTTTGCTAAGTTCCATTTCTGAGAAGAGACACCATGACTGGCAATTCTTATCAAAGAAAACATTTAATTGAGGTTTGCTTACATTTTTAGAGTTTTAGTATATTGAAATCATGCCAAGAAGTGTGATGACATGCAGGCAGACTTGGCGCTGGAGGAGATGAGAGTTGTGCATCTTAATCTGCATACAGTAGGAGACCATGTGCCACAATGAACTTAGCTTGACCATAGGAGACTTCAAAGCTCACATAAACAGTGATACACTTCCTCCAACAAAGCCATACCTCCTAATAGTGCCACTCCTGATGGGTCAAGCATTCAAAGACATCAGTCTTTGAGGGCCATTCCTATCCAAACCACCATAACAAGTGGAAAATGTGTACTCAAATGATGTCATACTTTGTTATTCACTGACATAACACTCTGAGAAAGATAAACTATATTGAAAGAACAGATTAGAATTTGTCGAGAATTAAATATGCAGTAGTTTGAGGAATTATTAATGTTATGTAGCAATTTAAGAAATGGTAGGATGCCTCTACATTTGCTAAAGGTAATGGGACCAAATATAGTTTTTCTGTATGTAGTAATCCAGTTCATTTAATAAGAATATAATATAGGAAGAGGGGACATTTTGGATATAGTACAAGCTCTCCCCATCACTAGTGATCCAAGAAGAATTACCAGGTTGGTTCTACATACTCTGCCTCTCCTTCAAGGATCTGAGATGGAGAGGCCAATCACTTACTCCCAGCCTCCTCAGAGGTTCAGTGTCCGAAGCTAAGGACCTAAATTGTTTCACAGATATGTGAGCAATTGGAGGGAGTAGCCTGGAGTCATTGAACAATTTAGTCTAGAACATGAATCTGACTATTTGACTGACATAAATTTTATTGGGCTTTTTAATATTAATCTGACCCAGTAGACTAATGACTAGATTTCAATAAAAATAATGTCTGTCAAAGGATGACATTATTTAATTTTTAAAACAGAATTAATCAGTCTTCCYGTGGACTCTTTCTTCCCTCATGTATATTCCTTCATTATTGTGTTTAATAAAGTGATTTTAATTATTTGTTGCTACATAAGTCTTCTCCACAAGGACTTTGGGTTCCTGAGGTCAGCCTACTTGTTTTTCTACTCCAAGTGCAAAGAAAAGTAAGTTCTTGGTAGATTTTGTTGATGAATAGATGAACACAGTGGTAAATCCCACCTCTTTGCATGTCTTACACCCTCCTTTCCTCTTTTGTACAGTTTCTCCATGTAACTTTTCCCCTATTTATATCTTTTAGCCATCCCCTTGGCAACACTACCTCTTTTATGGTAAGGCTTACAGCCCACTCTCCACCTGCAGCTCTCACTTGTGTGCCAGATACCTTTATGTGCCTTTATGTGTGCCTTTATGAAACACCATTCAACCACACAATGGTTCCCTGCCCTGACTACTTCACTGACCTCATGTCTCAGCATTGAGTGGTGATCCAAGTCACTGCTGACACCTGGTTTTCCTTCAGTGTATTATACATGTCTAGCTGGGGACAGCTTAGCTCTTAACTGTGATGTTCTCTCCCCATTATTCTTGGCGGTATCTTTGGTACAGTGGTCTTTCCTGGGAGAGGCTTTCCTTGCCCACAATCTCACTTTACTCTTTATCACCACTCATTGGCATCTCTGACCCCATTCATCTTAATGAGATGTTGGCATTGTCCAGAGTATAGTAAATAACACTCCTATACTCTCTCCTGAAGAATGTACTACGAAGTGGGGAGAGAGACCAGTTTCCCTGTAATCACACACCATCAATGGACACTTATTCAGGGATGGAGAAGTATATGAATGGAACCTTGAATGGCAGATATCTTTTCCCTGAAGCACAAGGGCAGCCACTGGTTCCTAGCAGAAAACCCAATCTACCTTACCTATGTGAGTTCTGTATTATGCTGACATGTGTGATGTAGGCTTGTCTCTAGCTGCTGTGTGATTTAATCAGCTTCATTGGAAATGGATCAGAGACTCTAAGACAGCATACATCAGAGTAGAAAGGGACAAAAAGAGGTTATGACATACTTTATGATCCTTGTAGCTATGGCCTCCAATTCCCAGTAGAGAGTAAAAAGAGGTAACTGTTTTGTGTTTGGTTTTGTTTGGTTTTTGCCAGCTTGTCCAGGGCACAGTATCCTTGTTGCATTCAGAAAAGGCTATGTGGACTTTTGTTTCATTGCTTCTGTCTTGAAGGCTTAGTTATAATTAGATTTAACAGCAAACACAGCAAACAGTATCTTCTCATTATAACTGGTAATCTGCCTTCAGGAAGCCTCTGTCCTATATATAGGTAGTGATAATTTAATTTCATTAAATATGAAGAATCAAAACAAACCTTAAAAAGTTATACTCAGTAATTAAATAAGAACCACAGGCACATTTAATATAAACTATGGGTGTGCTCTGGTAAATTAAGAAATGTATGGACTCTCAAAAGCCAAGCCCACACAGAGCAGGGGAGCAGGAACTGAAGACTGTGGACACTGGCAAGCCACTTAATCTCTATGGCAGTCTGATTATTTGCGTATATTACTAGGATCACTCTCTACTGTAGGTGGGTTGAGGTCCCTCACCAGCAAATGAATACAAAGGACTTTGTATGATGACTTCACATACTGGGCACATAAATGGTAACTGGTGTACTGCCTAAAAGTGATTGTATATAGTGGGATGAAGAGATTCAATTTTTACTTTTACTTTTACTTTTTTTTCTTTTTTCTTTTTCCTTTTTAAAATTTTTGCCCAGATAGCAATATCAGCTCTACCAATCCTTTGAGGAATCAATTACTGAGAATTAAATAGACAATTTCTGCTCCACATCACACCTACCCTTGCATTTCCCTAGACACTGAAGATGTCAGGGTGTATGCTGGACAGAAACTTTTCTTGCTACATCTGCCAACAGCTGGAATTCCAGCCAGCACTGCAGCTTTGCAGTTGGGAGGCATCCCTGGCACAGCCTTTGAGGAAGTAAACAAACTCCACCAGGCACTCTGACTTCCCTCTGGTATCCATCTGGGGACTCACACCCACACCCCAGAATATCCTCTTCTAACCCTGCGTCAATCGACAGTGAAACTGCTAGGAAGTAGGCTGTTTGTGGCAGACAGTGGCAAAAGCCAAGTCTGAAACTTTTAACTAGAGCACAAGAAATCTAGCTCTCAAGAGCTCTTGGGACAGGTCAGTCTTCCTCAAGAGAAGGTTAAGTGTATCACTTCCACTCACACCCACCATGATGCTTCTGAACCTGTTAGAACTGGCTYTGAGTCATGAGCACTGTCTGCAGGAGTCTCTACTTTCATAAAACCACGTAGTTAGTTTATCCAATGTGATCCTAGCCCTCCCACACACATTGAGGATAAAGAGGTTTACAGAAGTCTACTTATTAAAGAGCTCACCGAGTCCTGTCAGAATGAGCCTTGTCAATGATTGAGAGCATGTCTGGATTCCCTCACCACCACTTACACATACATACTTGTACTGGAAGAGAGTTCGATGACATGAGCAAGCCTGTAGAATCTGAATCTTGGGGATCACAGTTCTGACTTCGCCTCTGCTCTCTCTTCCTCTCAAACGTCTTCAGCTTGAAGCTCCCCAATTCAAAGCTAGGCTTCCTCCAGCTCCATATTAAGCCAAGAGAAATCTTTAGTCCATTTGTACCTGGTGAGCTCTCGTGTACTATGAGGCCACTTAATCTCCAAGTCTGTTTGACTGTGTTTATTACCAGGGTTGCTTTCTATAGCAGGTGAGGTTTTCATGAGCTAGGTCTCTGGCAACAGTGCAGACTCATCATGTATTTAAGACAGTTGACACGTCCTCATGGACTTCCTGCTGCAGACAGCTGAACTTTTACTGAGGAAGTGGATTCTACTCTTTTACAGTGCTCTGCCTAACGATGCAGTAGAATGGAAGGACTATGGAATAAAGGAGGATTATAGGACCATACTATGTTGAAGTGGAAATTTATGGTTTCTTTGGAGATTCAGTTGTGTAACATGACATTTTTATGGAAGCTGTCTTGTGAGAGAATGTTTTGCTGAAGCAGACACACATGAAATGGCATGTGATGTTTTGCAGGAGCAGACACTTGAGAGGGTGCATGATGTTTGGAAAGAGTATAAATGGAACCCCATAAACAG
>BDUI01007727.1:61362-77568 GCA_002335545.1 Apodemus speciosus
CCCCCTTCCCCCACACCACCTTGCCACACTCTCTAATCCCCTTCTTCTCTCCCCTTTTATAAACCCATCATTTGGTGCCAAAACCCGGGAACAACATTAACCCATCACATATCATTTTATTAAACTAATAAAATTTATTTCAAAATATACAATTCAGKGTTAACATTTTTAAGTCATTGAAATATTTATAATCATTAAATGTCTCTTAAATATACATAATATCTTCTGAAACTAAAATTAATATGCACTCAACCAGTTGATAAAATCTATTTGGAACATTAAGCATGATAGAAGTAGGAAAAGATCTCTTATGAATACTCTATGAAAACAAATTGTCAAAAGTTCCTGATTAAACAGAAACCATTCCATCTCCAAGGGATAATACACAGCATAACTGTGGCTTCATAGAATGAATTTAGTAGAGTTTGCTCTGGTTCTATATTGTGGAGTTTGCAGAGTATTGGTGTTGCCTTTTTTGAAGGTCTGAAAGAATTCTACGCTAAACCCAATTGGTCCTGGGCTTTTTTTGGTTGGGAGACCTTTTCCTTCCTTCCTTCTTTCCTTCCTTCCTTCCTTCTTTCCTTCCTTCCTTTCTCTTTCTTTCTTCCTTCCTTCCCTTCTTTTCTTTCTTTCCTTATTTTTATTAGATTTTTTTAAATTTACATTTCAAATGTTATCCCCTTTCTTTGTTTCTCCTCTAAAAACCTTCTATCATCTCCCCCCTTCCTGTCATCTCCAACCCACCCACTCCCATGCTTCCCTGTCCTGGCATTTCCCTAAACTGGGGCATCAAGCCTTCCCGGGACTAAGTGCCTTTCCTCCTTTGATGTCCAACAAGGCCATCCTCTGCTACACATGCAGCTGGAGCCATGGGTCCCTCCATGTGTACTCTTTGGTTGGTAGTTTYGTTCCTGGGAACTCTGGGAATACTGGTTGGTTCATATGGTTGTTCTTCCTATGGGGTTGCAACTCCCTTCAGTTCCTTCCATCCTTTCTCTAGCTCTTTCATTGGGAACCCTGTGTTCAGTGCAATGGTTGGCTGTGAGCATTTTCTCTAGAGATTATGGAACTGTATAGATGATTTATTTAATTCCTACTTAACTTTGGTATTTGGTATCTGTCTAGAAAATTTTCCATTTCAGACAGATTTTCCAGTTTTGTTGAACATAGACTTTTGTAGTAGGATCTGATGATTTTTTTTTTTTGATTTTCCTAAATTTCTGTTGTTACATCTTCCTTTTCATTTCTGATTGTCTCTGTGCCCTCTGGTTAGTCTGGCTAGAGGTTTATCTATCTTGTTGATTTTCTTAAAGAAGCAGCTCCTGGTTTTGTTAACTCTTTGCATAGTTCTTTGTAGTTACCTGCAGCTACATTGAATGGGTTANCCCCCTCTCCTTCTCCCTCCCCCTCTCTCTTTCTGTCTGTCTTATTTGGACACCATGCAAAGCTTTGCTGGACTTCACTGGGCATCGCTGGATGCACAACACTTTGCTGGTCTTTTGTGGCCATGTAATGCTTCACTGGTCTTGCTTTTTCACTAATATTGAATGTTCTTTTCTGGTCTTCACTTCATAGAGAATAAAAAAGCAGCAAAGAAATTCTGGCTGAATCTCGCTGCTTCTGTTGACTCATGCCAATTTGGTGGATCCTTGCAGTTTCTGCTTCTGATTCATTTTTGCTGTTGGCTATTGTACTGGACTGCTGGTATCCTGATAACAAAGAGTGGAATCATTCCAAAAAACTACTTCTAAACAGGTCCACAAACCATTTTTCCTATCAACCTTCTTTCTTATCAATCTCTAGTCAGTGAGTTAGGAGGGAAGTTGAAATGTTCAAGAATGCTATGAAGCAGGTTAAAGAAAAATCTAAGCTTACACAATGCACACACACACACACACACACACACAGGCACACACACATCACGTTCAGAAGTGGCAGAAGCTACCCAAATGTAGCTTGCTTCCAGTACTTTAATTACAAGAGACAGCTGAGGTAAGCTGTTTCTGAATATACTTTAGCACCTCCAACTCGTAAAGATGTCCAATTCCAATTTTTGGATTCTTTTGGCCCTTCCCTCATGGTTGCAGGATGACTGCTGGAGTTTCTGTCATTGTACTTCATTTCAAGGTAAGAGAAAACTGAAATAAGGAGATATTATCAAGGTGCATCTTATATATGCAGGGAAATCTCAAAAAATAAACAAAGTATTACATTTTACAAAATGAGATAATCTCAGTTGTTTGTTGTCACACAAGAACGGCAAGCATTTTTTGCCAACTTCAGTATCTCTATGATCACATGACCTCAATTTAAATATTGTTGACTATAGCTGTTTATCATGTATACTTTTGCCCAGAAAAGAAACTTGGCCAAAGTTTGAAGAGGAATTTTGTTACAATCATTGGCTACTGTTTCACAATTCAGCAGCATTATCATTTGAGACTGAAAATGCTTTGGTACAGAAGGAATTTCTGTAGATTATATGTTTTTAGGACCATCCCTAGGCTACAGTCAAATGTCCATAATATTCACCACCCAATTTGACAGCCAAATATGTCACCCTATATTGTTCAGTGACCCTTGGTGAATGTAAGTGCTTTTGAGTGAGAACAAGAAATTAAAACAATATTACCCATTGCAAGTATCCAAGTATTGGATACTTGGCTACCATGAGGAAAAGAGGGATGCCAAAGATGGTGGAATAGGGGAATCCAAGGGCGTCTCTGTGTGCCATACTTGTACAGTTAGTACACAGTCTGTGTCTATTTGTAAGGCTGATATTAACACAAACACAGACTCTTCCAGGCTGGAGTAACATTCAGTTAATAATCAGAACAATCAATGATAACAATCATTGTAATTATCCTTATGGATGAAGCAGGAAGAGTTGATGCTTTGTCCCACTTTGAAATTTATGTTTGAACTAAATGGTACTGTGCTTGAGGAATTATGGATCACAATAAAAGAGAAGCCATTCCTCCAATCCACTCTCACATGCTGCTAGTGGCTTGGTGGACAATGAACTTCCCCAGAGTTCAGCATTAGTTAGGCCTGAACACTGATAAATAGAAAAACATTTTACACTCCTAATCCTGGGATAGGAGCTGTTTCATGATTTAGGATTGTCCAAAGGGAGATTATAAAATCTGATATCAGAATATTATTCTCCTAGTGGGTGAAGTGTGTTACCAGGGGGATCAGAGGGTAATTCAGAACAAGAAAATAAAAAGTGAATTGGAGAGGTTAGAAAAGGTGTGCTTCATCAACATCATCATCATCATCATCATCATCATCACTGTTCCTTCTCCAATCCCTTGTGATATATGTTTGAAGTAAACACTGGAGTATGATTATAATGTATAACTACAAGTAGGCAATATACTTGTATATTATAACTATGGTAGGTATACTCAAATATTGCATAATTATAAATTTCAAATTTGCTGATTTAAATAGCATAGTTAAATATCAAACATGTATTACACCATTTAAAATTTTAGGATACTCACCCCTGTCTTTCATTAGACTGTACTTTGTATAAAAATAATAAAAGGTTATTTGTACTAATTAAGTGAATCATTTATTAAGCATTTAGTTGTCAACTATCATGACAAAACCAAAAGTCACAGAGCAAAACGGACCATTATTATTGCTTTAGAAATATCTCAGTCAAAGTCAGAGACACTTAATATTTCAACTTGGAGGTGAGTGAAAGGGATGCTTGGCTGCGCGTCTGAGACTGAGTGATTTCRTATAAAGGAGGGGAAAAGCAGAGGCAAGGAAGCAAGACGAGCACCCCAGATGTGATCAGGCTGTGGGGAGGAGATGGTCTGTCCTCCACTGGCCAGACATGCAACAGGCGGGAGACYCAAGGAAGGGTTTGTAGGAGGGAACCGTCCTGGGCATGGCTTTCAACGCACTTATCTCAGTGACCCTCAAGCTATGGCTTGTCATAACATGGGGAGCAGAGAGCGTGGCAGAGTCCGCCATGAGAGAGAATACATATCTGTGTAGAATGAATATTTATGAGGARTCATGAGAGCCTGTGCATCCTTACATCCTACCTGCACGAAGTGCTCACAGAAGATATAGCCAGTCTTCTGTGTACACACATAGTGGTAAGGCTTCTGCTCTTACCAATACCTGAGGAGATAAAATCAAAGCACGAACACGACCATTTTCATTTAAAAACTATGAGACACAGCATTTAAAAGCACAGACTCAGAAGCCAGATGACTCATTCAAACCAGGAGTCCAACCTTTACAATTTGTGTATCAGTCAACAAGGTCACAGGCCTCAGTTTCTCTAGCTGTAAAATGGATTAACCGAAGTACTGCCTTCATAACCTCTTTATGATGATTAAATGAGACAAAATGAATAAAATCCTGGGGAAAATTTCTGGAATGAAGAATGGAGAGCTGTCTATGAAAGAAGCTACTATTGGCACCTTGTCCACAYGCACACATGTGGACATGCATCCACTTCTTGATCCTAAGAGGTCTCAGCATTATCTGATCTTGAGGCTGTTTCYTGCCTCCTGTTTGAAGAGTCTGTGAGTTCTTCTCTCTCTGCTGAGAACAGATTCCTGAAATGGAGGAACCAGAGACACATGCTCATGGTTTCCCTTATAGATACAGAGCATATCTCTATTGACTGCTTCTTTACTGACAGGCCTTCCAGTTTCTGGACTTGAGCAACAGTGAGACATGGTCAAAGGAAGCAATAAAGAGAACCATGACCCAAGTGAATCTCCCCAAAATGGGCCACCCTTAGCACTTCCTGCTTTAGATGCCAAGCATTCAATACCTCTTTCTCCAGGTATNCAAGGAAGGGTTTGTAGGAGGGAACCGTCCTGGGCATGGCTTTCAACGCACTTATCTCAGTGACCCTCAAGCTATGGCTTGTCATAACATGGGGAGCAGAGAGCGTGGCAGAGTCCGCCATGAGAGAGAATACATATCTGTGTAGAATGAATATTTATGAGGAGTCATGAGAGCCTGTGCATCCTTACATCCTACCTGCACGAAGTGCTCACAGAAGATATAGCCAGTCTTCTGTGTACACACATAGTGGTAAGGCTTCTGCTCTTACCAATACCTGAGGAGATAAAATCAAAGCACGAACACGACCATTTTCATTTAAAAACTATGAGACACAGCATTTAAAAGCACAGACTCAGAAGCCAGATGACTCATTCAAACCAGGAGTCCAACCTTTACAATTTGTGTATCAGTCAACAAGGTCACAGGCCTCAGTTTCTCTAGCTGTAAAATGGATTAACCGAAGTACTGCCTTCATAACCTCTTTATGATGATTAAATGAGACAAAATGAATAAAATCCTGGGGAAAATTTCTGGAATGAAGAATGGAGAGCTGTCTATGAAAGAAGCTACTATTGGCACCTTGTCCACAYGCACACATGTGGACATGCATCCACTTCTTGATCCTAAGAGGTCTCAGCATTATCTGATCTTGAGGCTGTTTCYTGCCTCCTGTTTGAAGAGTCTGTGAGTTCTTCTCTCTCTGCTGAGAACAGATTCCTGAAATGGAGGAACCAGAGACACATGCTCATGGTTTCCCTTATAGATACAGAGCATATCTCTATTGACTGCTTCTTTACTGACAGGCCTTCCAGTTTCTGGACTTGAGCAACAGTGAGACATGGTCAAAGGAAGCAATAAAGAGAACCATGACCCAAGTGAATCTCCCCAAAATGGGCCACCCTTAGCACTTCCTGCTTTAGATGCCAAGCATTCAATACCTCTTTCTCCAGGTATYTCTGAAACCCCTTTTTTGTAGACTACTATGATGTTGTGCCCATAACAAAGCAGGGGTCCTGGTAGACATAGCTAGAGTTTTCTCATTCTGCTCTAGAGAGGAAGGCTGGGGGTATTGGATGTTTCTAGAACCCCACTGCTTTTCCTCTCCATTTGACTAACAAGAAGGTCTCATTCACTCTATTACAATCCTGGTGTCTTTCCCATATTATTCCTGGCACATCTTGTGCTTTGTAACAACATGAAACATCCCCGAAAGACCTTGGGTTATGTTTATTTGACTTTCCCTCAAAAAATAAGAAAGAATAAAGCCAGAAAAGAAGCAAGACTGAAAACAGGATTATTTTCCAGACCAAGTTGAAGGAGGGAGTCTGTGGTGAAGACAGAGATGGACAGGGCTGACTTCCAGCTGGAACACGCAGGCAATGGCTTCTCTCTGTGACTGTAGGAACATAGACTGATTGGTCTGCTGTTAGGCTTGGAGCTTCTCCTCTCCCTTTCACAGAAAATGCAGGGGTTTTCTGGGACTTTGAGAACTCCCAGAGCTGTGTGGGTTTGGTGATTTTCCTGGCCTGTTTGAATGTACAATCTCCAGGGACTTTCTCAAGCCAGAGAGAATGACTGAAGTAAAAGTTGGTTTAATTTTAAAAGAAAACATTAGATTTTGATGAGTTTTAAAAGAGTCTTTTTATGTAGTCCAGGTTGACCTCAAGTTTGTGGTGAACCTTTATCTCACTTTCTGAGTACCAGAACTYGAGGGTRAGCCATCCGACCCAATTCAGATAGCTTAGGTCTCTGGACCTCATGGCATGAAAGCAAAATGASGAGATAGTTCTTATTTTCCCAGTTGTTGATGGMAGTCCATAGGAGAAGCCTGCTTCTTAGAGCAAGCAAGAGCTCAGATTTCCTGAGGGCCATAGGATAAACAATATCTTTGAAACAGGTCTCAGACACTCGCAAAAGAGATCAAATGATTTTAAGTCTACCATTATAGTTCTAGCCACTTCAATATAATTCAACACAAAGGAGTTTTCATGGAGGTAAAAAAGATGAAATATTGAGGAGGAGAAGGATTTGATCAATAATCAGGAAAATTCAAGACACACAGGACACAGCCTTATGGTACACAATATAGATTGCTTAGGCCAAGCAGCACTGATGAGTTATAGGTTCTGAAAACCAAATAGATTTCAGTGAAATGATAAGATGGAATTCGAGTCCATCAGTTCTGAGAGAGGAAGATATTGTTAGCTAGTGATGAAGACTTTAAATCTGAAGTTAAAGCCACATGTAGATTGCATGAAGCCAAACCATGCAAACAAGGGCTCAACTTACTAAAACTAAGTACATAATCTATGCCTGCAGGACTCTGATGGCAGAACTGAAAACCCAGAGCACTCTGAGCTCTCATTGGAAGCTCACTCTGTCCTCATCCATAATGTGTGGCACTGGAATCTGGAGGCAAATAGATCACAAGATTTGGTTGACTTTTGTACACAGTAGAGCATTGCCAAACTGCTGTACATATAAACATGACTCTGGCTGGGAGGTTCTCCTGGCTCGGCTGAGGCTAAGAGCTCTGGAATGGCATCCTCATGTATCTAGTGGTCAATGCAAAGTTAGTTAAAGAAGCTGAAATGGCTAAGCTAGCTTGGTCTAACCATGAACATGTAATGCTGGTCCCCAAGTTCTTGACAGTGGCCGCAGAGAGCCATCNCTGGAGAGGAATCTAGGGATGGATGGTAAGAATGGAGGAGAAAGAATTGAGACCAAGACAATGTTTTTGCTTATCAGGGCCTGAATTTTAATGGCTGACTAAGAATTTAAAGGTGAGGGAAAAAACCCTTCCCCCAAAACTCCAAGTTCTGTTCAGGAGAAATGGTTTGGCTGCTCAGCAGGGGGCTGGCTCCACTATTCTAGGGGTAGCCAGCTTAGTGCAGGAAGCTGCAGATCTGGAAGAACAATAGACTTCACCTTGATCTGAAAGTTCCATCCTAGGTGGGAGGCTGTGGCTAGCACTGAGGTTTGAATTTCCCACTCAAAGGCTGGGGAAAGGGCAAAATTCCTCCCTTTTGATTTCTTAAAAMTTGTCTKGMCTGGGGTAAAAGATTTACTTCTGCTTCACAGTACTGACTGGGAATTATGGTGGGTGGTGACCACATTTGACTTAGGTAAGATTTTAGACTCTTTCTCTTACCCATCTCGGGAATGCATATGCAGCTTGTTTGTGTTTATTTGCACAAACACAACYATGGTTCAGCTTCCATGTGTATGTGGGCTTTCTGTTGTTTTGTTTGCTATTGAAAACCCCCCGTAGTTCTTGGTTTTCTGATAGGATGTATTCCCATACATCCTATCTTCAATCTTCTTGTATCTGTTGAGGCCTCATTTGTGACTGATTACAAAGTCAGTTTAGGAGAAGGTACCATGAGGTGCTGAGAAGAAAGTATATTYTTTTGTTTTAGCATAAAATATTCTACAGACATCTGTTAAATCCATTTGGTCCATAACTTCTCTTAGTTTCAATGTGTCTCTGTTTAATTTGTGTTTTAATGGTCTGTCCATTGGTGAGAGTGGGGTGTTGAAATCTCCCACTGTTATTGTGTAAGGTGCAATGTGTGCTTCGAGCTTTAGTAAAGTTTCACTTATGAATCTAGGGACYCTATGAWTTGGAGCAGAGATATTAAGAATTGGGAGTTCTTCTTGGTAAATTTTCCCTTTGATGGCTATGAACTGTCCTTCCTTAYCCTTTTTGATAACTTTGGTTGAAAGTTGCTTYTATTCTATATTAGAATGGCTACTCAAGCTTGTTTCTTAGGATCATTTGYTTGGAAAATTGTTTTCCAACCTTTTATTCTGASGTAGTATCTRTCTTTGACACTGAGGTGCATTTCCTGTATGCAGCAAAATGCTGGGTCTGTTTACTTATCCAGTCTGTTAGTCTTTGTCTTTTTATTGGGGAATTGAGNCTTACAGAAACTTTGTAATTTTATGAGGTCCCATTTGTCAATTATTGATCTTAGCGCATAAGCTATTGGTGTTCTGTTCAGGAATGGCTAATATCCATGTATAAGTGAGTACCTATCATGCCTGTCTTTATGAGTTATCATACTGTGGATGATATTTTCTAGTTCCATCCATTTGTATGAAAATATCATGATGCACTTGTTTTTGGTAGAGTAATATTTCATTGTGTAAATGTGCCACATTTTCTTTATTTATTCTTCYAAAGAAGAACATGTAGACTGTGTCCAGTTTCATTAGTCTCCCCACCTTTAACATTTTCAACATAGTGCTTTATTCATATAATCCTCACTTCATTAACACCACATTCACTATCACTACCATAGTTGAAGATGTTTTATTGGGGTACCATGAAGCACCTTTTGGCATAGGCCCAAATACCCATGGTATGATGGTGTCTTGAGGTAAAACTATTCCTGAATTTTTGAGAAAGCTCCACATTGATTTCCATATCTGTAGTACAATTTTCACTCCCAACAGCAATAAAGAAGTTTTCCCCTTAGTTCACTTCTTCACCAGCATGTGCTCTCATTTGAGTGTTTTTGATCTTAGACATTCTGAAGTATAAGATATAATTTTTTTAAATCCACTTATAATCAGCTTCAGAGCCTCCTCAAAGATGCTGGCAGTCCTGCAAACAGTGGCTCTGCTGCCCAGAGACCAGCAGGTAGAAGTGGGAGTTCACTCTACTGGGGCTTAGGGACCCTTGCGAGCAGGAGAGAAAAAGAAAGGGGAAAAATGAGAAATACTGACAGGCTGAAGAGTTTTCAAGATTGGTTCTGACTTTTGGATATATGTGTGCCATTCTAGTTAATATACAATTGGCTTTTCACAAATAAATATTGACATAAAGAAGAAAATGCTGTTTCATTTAAAGAATGTTTTTTCTATACTGTATGATACATGGGAAGGGTTAAATGATAAGAAATCGCAGTGAGGACAGAAAGTGAATGTGGCTTGCTTTGCTATAGAGCAGACCAGGACAGATGAAGGATATAAACATACACACCCCTGCTATTAGTAACAGAAAAAGATGAAAGTTTTCACCTTTGCATTTACAGAGAGAATTGCAACACCCAATTCATCTGTTTTGTTCCATTGCATATTGTCTACTTAAAAATACTTCAAATATTTTTTGTGATATTGTTTACATGTTTGCCTTTATGTTGTCTTCCTGAAAAATTTAATAACATAATCCCAATATTTATTGAAAATAACCCATAACAGGACAATAAAATTTGACACTGAAATATGTATATTAAGCAAAATCAGCAGCAAAGTACCTGGATGTGATGCCTCTGAAGTAGGATAATTTTTCATTATAAGAGGTGAGTAACAGAATAATGGTAACTCTGTTACATTGTATATTCAGACTTTTTTTAGCAGGGTAGTAAGGCAGTAAGTTACATGTTTATAAATACTGACCAGAATTTGTTATTTTATCATCAGATATTTGTGAGCTCTCAAGGGCTGGAGATTTAACACTTTGCTTCAATCATTTTTCCCCTAGATTCAATCTTTGATTTTGCTGTTGATATATCAACAGGTAAAGCTGAGTTCACCCTCAATCATTACTCTCCTCTTCCCCAGGCATTTATCAGTTCTCCATTATCATTTTAATTGCCTTTACTTTTAGGAATGATTGATATTCCTAAAGATGTAGGTACTTTTCCCCCAAAGTTGATGCAGTGGAGACTGATCCAGATCATAAAATTAAAGAATGTAATAGATTTGCCTCAATAGTCATAGGAGATGTCTGCCTAAACCTCAGTCTGATAGGACTACTGCACAATGAGGCTCAATTTGAAGTAGCCTGATCCTGGATCCTTGGTGGTACAGAGAATCCCTGAATGTCTTTCTTCTTACCCACTGTTCAGCATTACACTTAAACTGCTTCTTGGGGAAATAGACAGAAATACCTGTGCGTAACTACTGTCTGTGATTGTCTATCCAATTGTATCTCTTTCTTCATCAAAGCATTGACTTAAATACTCTGAAAATCCAGAATAGACTATCTTGTGTTTCTTTCTAGGCTTCAAACACTGTGTGTGAAGCACCATCTAACTCTTGAGAGCAGTGATTTGGCTCAAAAACTGAACTTATTGAAGTAAGTTATTTTTGGCTCATGAAAAGCAATTGGAAGTTATCCTTGTTAAAATGCAGTGGGTTGTTTCCCTTTTGTCTTAGGAGAGAATGACTATGAAATTTAAAGTAACATAATATTCCTTATCAATTATAACTATTATGATTTTATGTAATAAGGACTAAATTGTCCCAGAAAATGATCTCAAAGATGTTCTACATCTCAATATTGGATTTAGAGAAGAAAATTTCAAACTGATAGGGAAGCATGGATAGAGGGAATTGGGAGTCAAGATATAGAAGAAATTTGTGTAATGCCATAAATATGCAAGAACCAGAGACCCCCTTCTCCTACTTCACTCATCAGTTCATTGCCTACACATACAGGATTTAATAGTCATTAAGAGCCCTAAGCAGTATGGAAGATTCACATTCTTCTAAGGAAGATGATCCTCAGCAGAAATGATCACAAGAATTTCAATAGCAATCTCCCCTCCACTTCTAGACAATCAAGTTCTACACCAACAATGAGGTCAATAGGACTTCTTCTCATCCTTTCAGAGACAAAATTGAGAATTTTGTCCTCATGGTAATTGGAAACAACACAGAGCACCTCTGTTTCTAGACTTCAAGTGTCAGCTTTTGTCTTCCTATAAGCAGTCCACAAATATCTCACAAATTCCAACCACTCCATTAATGTGAATGCTATGAGGGTATGAGTCAAATTCACTAACACATTTGTCCAAGTGTAATTTGAGTATTAAGTAACAAGATTTTTGGAACATCATACTCCTCAGCCTCATTTCTAGTGTTAATATTCAGATATTTTAGCAAGATTGCACATACCCCTTGCCTTTGGCAAGTTCCCTAAGGCAATTTTGCTGTTTAGAAACAATGCTCAATTATTCTTTCTGACAAATATTGCAAGGGTTGAATTCGGCTGTTTTATGAAGCACAGAAGTGACTTACCTTTGAACTCTATCCTGTGTTCTAAGTCTTGCACCTTAACTGTCAAACTTACCAGTTATTCTCCATTCCTGCCTCATATCAAAATGCTGAGTAATACAATAATAAATTGCTACTAAGTGTTATTTGTATTTCCAGGCTTGTTTTTAAAGCAGAATATGTTATAGCAAAAAAGTGTCCTTTACAAGAAAACAAGATGATAATTCTTATACTTATGTTACCCTCTCCTCCTCAAGTCCATATTTATTAATGAAGTAAATACTCATGGTTTTCTGAGTGATAAATAGGTAGCCCCAAAATATTATATTGTTTTTTTATGTGCATTGGCTTTTCTTTTTAAGCAAATACATATTTATTCATGGTGCGGCTATGGTAAAATATATATAGCCCAAACACTGTTGGTAGACAAGTAGATGAAATTTAATTTTTCATCCTATAAGTAGGTTGTAAGAAATATTTTGTGGAAATTTTCTTTATTTATGAGTAACAGACTAGAACTTTTTATTTATTTGAGGCCAAATAGGAGGGGACCCATACTCCTGCAAATGATGGAGGAACTGAAGGGGAAGGTGACTCATTTTTCTCTTCAGTGGTCCTTACTTGTCCTGCTATCATGAAGGAGTGGGCTTGTCTTCAGAATGAGATTATTACTTGTTCTTTCTTTAACATCACACATCACAGTCATCGGGGCCATCACTGCCCTGAAACTAATGCTGGATGCTTGTAGTTCTTTTATTTTTATTTAAATGTTTGCCAATTGTTTTGGGTTTTTTTTTAAACCAGAGTTGGTTGGTTTTCTGTTAATATCCATACCATAATAAAATTTCCAAATTGTCATTAAACTACCTTTCATAAATATTCCTCAAACTGACACTTGTTTGAAAATTCCCCTTTTCTTTTATATTGGTAGTATGAGACATATTCTGAATTAATAATATTTACTTTTTAATTTGAAGCTGTATATTGTACAATTCTTTTTAAAAATGCATAAAAGAAAAAAATGTTCTCAGATTGTATGTGCCTGAGCCTGCATTTAGTGTAGCCTCATGGTAGTTCTATCAACACACCACCCAATGAGTTCAAGGTTGAAATGGACTTCCACAGGCAGTTGTTATGGCAGGGTTCCACTTTCTCCTACGGTCACATTACTGATGATATTCTGTGTGAGGCATTTTCTTCCCATGTTTTTTAATCTTTTCATCATCAAAGGTAATCATGAGCCAAAATCTGTGCAGCATTATCCTCTTCTTAGGTGGTACTGAGGAGTGGCCATAGTGTTTCATTTGTGCTAGGTAAACACAGGGCTGTATCCCAAGCCCATGATACTCTGATCGAGGGGCTGTTTCTCCACATGTGTGAACTTTTCAGATTATATATTACCAGCAAGCTGATAGCACTGCCAACCAGTGGTGGTCAGGAATACAAAAGACTACAAAACACACAAAATATAACCTCTGAACAACTTCTCTCAGACATGGCTGTGCATAGACTTTGATAGCAACAACAATATGTTACTGTGCTCTTGAATATTGGATAAAATTCTATGCAAAATGATGGTTTCCAAAGTTTAATAGATGGTTATTTCATATGTCTTTTATTTTGGAGTCTTTGCTTTAAGTTCTACTTAGTTCTGTGAATATTTTTATTATTATTATTATTATGATGATGATGATGATTATGATTATTATTTAGATTTCAAATGTTGCCCCCTTCTCATCTCCACCTTGCAAGGCCCCACTTCATCCCCCTTCCCCTTTGTGTCTAAGAAGATGCTCTTGAGTCCATCTACCCACTCTAGCCTTATCCCTCCAGCTTCCCCTTTTGCTGTGGCAACAAGCTTCGACAGGACCAAATGCCTCCCCTCTTATTGCTGCCAGATAAAGTAATTATCTGCTACATATGTAGCAGGAGCCATGGACCCACCCATATATACTCTTTGGTTGGTGGTTTAGTCCCTGGGATGTCTGAGGTGTCCAGTTTGTTGATACTGCTTTTCTTCTTATGGGATTGTAATCCCATTCAGCTCCTTCAGTCCTTCTCCTAATTTTTCCATAGTGGGCCCTGGGCACAGTCCAATGGTTGGTTTTAGTATCTGCATCTGTCTCAGTCAGGACCTGGTAGTACCTCTCAGATGACAGCCATGCTAGGCTCCTCTTGCAAGCACATCTTGGCATTAGCAATAGTGTTGGGGTTTAGTGTCTGTTGATAGGCTGGATTCCAAGATGGGACAGTCTCTGGATAGCCTTTCCAGTCTCTTTTCCATTTATTATCCCTGCATTTCATTTAGGCGGGAACAATTCTGGGTTAAAATTTTTGAGTTATGTGAGTGGCCACATCCCTCTACTGGGAGCCCTGCCAATCTACTGAAGGTGGTCTCTTCAGGTTCTATCCCCCCTCTGTTGGGTATTTCAGCTAATGTCATCCCCATTGGCTCCTAGTTCTATGGATTCTTAAGGAAATGGAAAATGTAAGAGACTATTACTGATTCCTTAAAAACACTTCTAGGGAAGGTGGCCTTTGTATAACTGGGTTCCACCATTAGAAGGCAAGCCTTCAGCAGGTACCTAAGAGATAAATACCTGTCAAGTAATGGATGTAAAAGGACCTATGCAATAATTTTGGAAGTGAGAATTTCACTATGCAATTTGAAGATGCACAGCAGAATAAATTGCATTAGGGATGATTTATCATTTCCCAAGATACAGTAAACTTTTATGGAACTATTTGGATTCATCAGAACAAAAGGTCATTTTCCCCCAAATAATCAAATAAAGAGAAAGATCAAGGCAATCCATAACCACTTTTAGACTTTATCAGAACTAAAGTGTCCCTCTCTCTGCTTTGTTTTGGTTTGTTGTTATTATTGGTAGTGTTTTTTTTTTATGTTTTATTTTATTTGATTCTGAGTCTCTCTACTGAACCCTGGTTGACATGGCATGTCCTATATGTAGTACGAAAACATACCACTAAGACATTCTTTTCTCTTTGTCTCTCTGTCTCTCTGTCTCTCTGTCTCTCTGTCTCTCTGTCTCTCTGTCTCTCTGTCTCTCTGTCTCTCTGTCTCTCTGTCTCTCTGTCTCTCTGNTCTGTCTCTCTGTCTCTCTGTCTCTCTCTTTCCTTCCTTCTCTTTCTGTTTCGATCTCTTCTTCCCTCCACTTCCCTTCTTACATCTCAGTCCCTCTGTTTGTAATTTTACCTAAGAAATGAGTTTTCTACCCAACAACACCACTCTCAAAACTTAATGTCACTCATCACACAAATCAGTGTCTGTTGCAAAATATATAAAAAGTCTTTAATTTTTGCTTCCAATTCTGTATTTTTTCAAGTTAACATTTTAGTATTTGTGTAAGTTATTTCTTTTCCCTATAAAGATATACATTTTTCTAGTTCTGTGTCATACTTGGTATCACTCTGTATTTAAACATTCTTTAAGCTTCTTGTGTTCAAGCATAAAATGATAGAAAATATGCCTCAATTAAGATAAGTTTAAGTGCTTGTATTCTTTCAATTCTACCAGAGGTTAATTTTATTTATTTAAAATATTACATTTAGGAACTTCCATAAAGCATGCACATATACATGTGCAACTGTACTTCTAGCCTTTCATGCTTTTCACAGTTTGAAGAAAATAATTCTATATATTCATCAGAAACAGAGATTTTTTTTTTAGCTTTGTAGTACATGGAGCTGTAGACAAACAGTTTCTGCTATAAAGTTGAATACAGAGAAGGATATAAAATTAAGGGGAAAAAGGTAAGACAAATAAATCCACAAATACATCAATCTCTAAAGAAGGAAGAATGAAATATGAATTGATCCAAATGTTTTCAAGGGAATATGGGAATTAAATGATTTAATTCATTCTTTTAATCTCAGTTCTTGGGAGACAATTGCAGAGACAGACCTCCTCCTTGTTAGTTTGAGGCCAGCCTAACTATAGAGCAAATCCATATTAGCCCAGGCTATACAGAGAAATTCTGTCTCAATAAATAATAATAGTAATAATTGTTTCAATTGTTTTAAATTATCAAAGTGAAGGTGATTGTTTGTTAAATGGTTATGATTGTATTGTACAACATCTTTGAGAGAGGATATAATGGAGCATTTTTATACAAAATGGACTGCTAAGTTGGATCAGTCTATATTCTATATTTGATTATTTCAAACTGCTGGGAAAATGCCATGGTATGCCAGAAGAGGTTATATATTTGTTTGGATAGAAAAGAAGAACAGTCTTTAAATTCCTTACAAAATAATATGGATCATATTTAACAGGAAAAGCCCCTCTGAAGATTATGGCTGCAGAAAGGAGAAAATCAAAAGGACCAAATATCTGGTATTATATAATGATAAAAC
>BDUI01007727.1:79035-90344 GCA_002335545.1 Apodemus speciosus
TGGTAAAATTACAGATTTAACAAAATACTAAAATATTTTTAAACAATATATTTTGATCATGTTTCCCCTCTCCCAACACCTCCCTGAGCCCCYTTACCTCCCTTCTCATCCAGCTATATGTTCTTTCTCTCTTTCTATGAAAACAACCACCCACCCACCCACCCGCCCAGATAAAAATCATAGCAGTAACAACAAAACATAAAACAAAAAAGTACCAAAACAAAATGATGCAGATATACATTAAAATTAAAACTAAAATTAACTAACTAAATAAATAATAAAACAAAAACTATGGACTGTTGGCTATAGACTCCTAGGCCTAGAACTTTCTCTGGAATATAGTTGATATATGCTATGAGATACCACTTGATAAAAGTGATTTTCCCCTTGCCAATAGCTTCTTAAGGGTGGGACCCTGTGTCTACTTCCCTCTCAGTCCTAGTCTGGTTTGAATCTGGACAGCCCTTKGGCATCCTGTCTCAGTCTCTGTGAGTTCTTAGTTCATGTGCGAAGCAGWTTTGTTGTCTCTGTAAGATAGTTTCCTTGAAATCATCCCTGACCTCTGGCTCTTATAATCTTTCCTCTTCCTCAAATTATGAGCCAGGGGAAAGTCTGCTCTTATTATTCTGGTACAGAGGCATAGCAATGACATGACTCCTAATGACACATTTCTATACCTGTAGACCAAGACCTCAATCAACCCTCACCAACAAAGCTTCCTCTTGGAGTAGGTGGGGATTAACACAGAGATCCACAAATGGACAATGTTCAGAGAGTGAGAGACTGTGAGACATTCAGTCCTAAATGGGTGCGTCCCTCAAAGCCCTTTTCTCAAGACTCAGGAACATAGATTTTTTTTTAATGCAATGAATTTTGTTTGGGGAAATAAAGGAGAGMTGGATTCAAGTCTTCCACTCACCATTCCTAGGGGTGGCATTCTGTATCTTACTTGCATTCTATGGGCCGTGGTTTCCACTTTTTTTAATAGGGTGGTAAAGATATCCTTACAAATCTACCTCTCAACAGTGTGAAAGCTCAATTAAACATGCATGTGGGTGACACCAGTCAGAAGAACTGGCAAGGTTGAAGCAGGTTCAAGAACCCTGGAAAAAAAATCTCATAATTGAAAAATCTCAAAATCTCATAATTGGAACCAGCTCCAAGCCAGGCTCTACCTGTCCTAGAACACTTAACCATGACACCCCACTAAGAGGAAAATTGTAACTGGTCAGGGAGCATAAAATCCTAGAGTTTGCCAAGATAATGAGGTAGGCCCTGAGTGATTGGCCAATGAGCTTCCCTTCCTGGGCAGCAATTCCTACAAAAGATGTGTAAAAGGGTTCACTCTGAGTAAGACATACACATTCATATATGCCATAAATAAAGCAGTTTTGACAAGCAAGGACTGTCTCCTTCATTAAGGATAACTCCTGGGGGGGGGTGGCTTCATAAAGAGCTGAACAGAAATCTCCCAGAAAAGGCCTTCTCTCTTCCAGCCCGTCAGTATTCTCCACACTCATTAGGAACCAAACTGGATTGTTTTCTGTCCTAGGCCAAGCCATCCCCTTCGTGCCTGGCTTGTAAGGAAAGGGTGGATCCATAGACTACCATTCTCAACTTCTCCTGCTCTCCAGGGTGTCTGGGTACACAGGAGATTGAGAACCACAGCATTCAACCAGCCCCCACTGTTTATCACCAGGGGAATCATGGCCTGAGACCTCCTATCTTGGACTGTGTTCTGCCTTCCCTGAGTGGCATGTCAGTGGCACTCAGAAACCCCAGTGGTAAGCAGACCTGCATCCCAACACACACTTGGCAAAGCACCTGAACCAGAGCTTTGTACTAATATACAAGAAATTGGGTCTCAATGAATGTTCCYGAAGAAAGCTGAGAGAAAAGAAAGATCTTCATGCACTGGCATATTTTCAGAGGATCTTAAAGGAAACAGGTATGAGTCTGAGAAGAGGAGGCTAAGAGGAAGTACGTAACCCAGGGAAGAGACCTTTTGCCAACAGATGGACACAGAAGAGAGTTGTGACAAGGGCAAGCAGCTGAGRGAGATCATCTGGGTGCGAAGAGCTCCACAATTAAACCTTGACCCTAAACCATGTGAATATGAAGCCATGGCCAAGAAGCTGCTCAAGTTCCTTGTCCTCCTCACAGAGGGGAGGGTGTCTCTTTCTGCRACATCATGAAGGTCAAAGAAAATCATGTATGTGAATATTATATTGTTGCTGATCCACATGTATGATACAATCTCAATTGATTGTGGTTAATGTATTAAATGATAAGGAATGGTGAAGAAAATTGTTCATACTTTACAAAGTTCTGGTTTCCATCATGATCCATTGCTCAGCTGTCACTGGCATTCTAGTTGCCTCCACAAGCTGACATCACATCAAGTGTGGGCCTTGAGGCTAACTCTGATTTTAAGGGATCTATTCAATGCCCTTAAAAGAGTCTGTTCTTCTCATCCACAGGACACTATTCCAGTATAAAATAAGGTCTCACTCACTAAACTCCAGCATAGATTGAGTATATAGAACCATCAAGGCTAAGGTAGTTTGATGCTTTGAAAATTTCAAATAGTTTGTCTCTCTTTGAAAGTTCTACACATAAAGCTTGACTTAAAAGTAGGTCATTTCTTGAACTGGCTTGCTACTCCTGGGCATAGTCAAATAAAATTGTCTCCACTGTATGAGCTAGTGTTATGGATTTCCCAGACACTAGTCAGAGCTAAAAGTGAGACTTCTTCCCAGTNTTTTCTTACAAACATTGTTTTAATTAATTTAGCATTAAAAGGGTGGAAGGTTATTCTTTCTCTATGCAATAAAGATTGGAGCTCACTTTTTGTCCAGAACGAGTGARTTCTTTCTGCACTGATGCTTGGTCTTTTGCTTAGTATGCATATGTAAGTATAGATGTGTGTGTAAGTATGTAATTGTGAGAATGTTTGTGTGTGTGTGTGTGTGTGTGTATAAGTATGTAATTGTGAGAATGCATGCAAGCTGGGTCCAACTGAATTTGTATGAAATTTTGTAAATGAGAACTCTGCATGCATGAAGCTGTGTATAAATTTATGTGAGATTATGCATGTTTGCTTATGAAAAAGTTTTTTCTTCTGAGAGTGTTATTCTCTTCCCCTGGTTCAATAGAAGTTTATTGCTCCAAACTTTCTCCCTAGCCTGACAAGCAAGAGGCATCTGGACAATAAGGGAAAGGCTCTAGCAACTAATTTTTTACCTAATCTCCTGCTGTTTTAGGGTGAGGTACTAAGTGCCTGAGACTGCAGTCTCTGGCTTCAGAGGAACACAGAAGGCAGGTCAGCTACAATAGCATAGTAGCTTAGACTTAGATAAGAAAACATTTTATTATTATACATCAACCCTAAATATCTCATAAGACAAAGTCTTACCCCTGAATCTCCTAAGACAAAGTCTTACCCCAGAATTTTATAAGACCAAGTCTTACCCATGCTGAGCAGATGCTCTTCCTCCTCAGCAGCCTCAAGAAGAACCAAACTGACAAGAAGGACACCTCCCACTGGGGCTGGCTCYTGGCAGTGTATAATTTGGGTGTTCTGAATACTACTGCAGTACACATACTTGACCCATTATTAGTTTGCTCTTCTCATTCCTTTTTCTTTGCAACACTAAAGACTGAAGGACCAAGGCACTTCTATATACAGTTTTCTACAGCATTTTTCTAACTAACACACCAATGAACAATCATTAGAAATTTATATTTTCTCATTTCACTATATGATTTCCATGTACTTATACACAATCTATGAGAAGTAAGAAGTTATCTCAATTTGCTATTTCTGTTTTATTTCTCTGATACTTACCGATGTTGCAATTTGTTTATGCAATTGTTGGACATTGCTCAGGGGCTTTGATACTGAGGTTTCTGAGGGTTTTTTCCCCTTGAGAATTCTGAAGATTAATCCATTTAAAAAATTTTCCAGCATTCAATAGATAGTCTATTTGCTCTTCAATATTTCCTTTGGCATGCAAATTTTTATTAGCCTTCTAAAGATTACTTTTGTATACTTGAGCTTCTACTTTTTGGAACTTATTTTTAAAAAGTGGATATTTCTACAATTATTTTCTATATCTTTTATTGTAGAATCTTCAGCATATGAAGGATGCAGGTAATCTCTCTGTCTCTCTCTGTGTGTTTCTGTCTCTATTTCTCTTTTCTTCTTGAGTGTAGGAAATTTCCTTTCAATCAGTTGACTCAGAGATGAAGATGATGAAAATGAACTGTCATCAATAGTCAACCCACACCATAGGACATACCAGCTATCTGCTCTCACTCTTCAATCTACTATTCATTTAGTTCCCTAAGCCTTCTGGTTGTTTGCCTGGGACTGTAATCTCATGTTTTTTTATCCTTTTCTTTGGGGATTCTTGATAGTAGCTTGCTCTCCATTAAAACCCTGAAACCACATGTGACTGGGAGGACAAATGTGTTGCCCCCTGCCTGAATTAGGTCCTCCAGTTGTTCTATCTGGCTTTGTGCCTCATGAACAATACAGACATCTTGGAGAAACATTTCCTACATCTGTTGACTAAACCAGTAAATTACTAGACAGCAGCAGACAAGAATAAAACCTAAAATTAAGAATATAGCCCACCTCCCCTCTCTTACCCAGGTATTTCCCTTCTTCTGTCTCTCATGATCATTTTGTTCCCCCTTCTAAATGGGATTGAAAAATCCTAATTTGGGCCTTCCTTCTTGTTAATCTTCTTACTGTCTGTGAGTTGTATAATGGGTATTCTCTACTTTTTGGCTAGTATCCACTTATCTGTGAGTACATACCATGAATGCTCTTTTAGGTCTGAGTTACCTTACTCAGAGTGATATTTTCTAGTTCCATCCATTTCCCCGAAAAATTCATGACATTCTCATTTTTAATAGGGGAATAGTGTTCCATTATGCAAAATGAACCATATTATCTGTATCCATTTTTTAGTTGAGTAACAGCTGGCTTCCAGTTTTGACTATCATGAATAAGGCTTCTATGAATAAAGTGGAACATGTGTTCTTATAGTATGGTGGAGCATATTATGGATTTTTGCTTAGGAGTAGTATAGTTGTATCTTCAGATAGAACTATATCCAGTTTTAGGAGGAACTGCCAGATTGATTTCCAGAGTGTTTGTACCAGTTTGCAATCACACCAGCAATGGAGGAGTGTTCTTTGGCCATCCAGTGACCAGGGCAACTTGGGATCCTTCCCATGAAGCACCCAACCTTGATACTATTACTTGTGTTATATTGTGCTTATAGATAGGTGCATAGCATGGCTGTCCTCTTAGAGGCTCTACCATCGGCTGACTGAAACAGATGAAGATATTTACAGCCAACCACTGGACTGAGGGCAGGGACCCCTATGAAACTTAAGAAAGGATTGAAGGAACTGAAGCGGATTGCAACCCCATAGGAAGACCAATAGTGTCAACTAACCTGGGTCTCTGGGAGCCCTTGCAGACTAAGCCACCAACCAAAGAGCATACATGAGCTGGTCTGAGGCCACTGGCATGTATAGAGCAGAGAACTAACTTTCTAGCCTCAGTTGGAAAGGATGTGACTAATTCTGTAGAAACTTGATGCCCCAGGGATGAGGGATGTCTGGTGCGGGTGGGGATAGCATGCTCCCAGAGGTGAAGGGGATGGTGGATAGGATGAAGAACTCTGGGAGAAGGACCAAGAAGRGGAACAAAATTTGTGATGGGAATAAATAAAATATTTAATTAAAAATAAATAAAATAAAATTGTTTTTTAAAAATGAATTTAGTCCCAAATATCAGACAAACACAGGACATCTATATTTCTACCCTACTATGAATTAGTCCTCCCCTGCATATTGCAAACACGTAAATAGAAGATAGTCAGGGATTTGAAAAATGAAGAAAAAATTTTGAACCAAAAACTACACATGTACAAATCCCAGTGGAGGAGAAAAATAGGAAAAATCAAAATAACAATTCTTTTAAAAAATATACAAATTCCACATTAAAGACATCTGATGAAAATGATGTGGAAGAACTTCCAGACCAAGATTTCTAAAGATTTATTATAAATATGATCTGAAAAGTCAAATAAGACAGATGGATGAGTCAATTGAGGAACTCAATCTAACACATAAAGTAGCTTTTTTGAAAAAAATAAATTTAAATGATGCTAGAAACAAAATGCTCAATAACTCAGTTGAAAAACTTTATTGGAAAAATATCATCAACAAAGTTAGTCATGTTAAAATCAGCAGTGGCCAATGAGAAATTGAATGAAAATATAAACAGAATATGGGAAAGTCTTGCAACTGTGTGGAGAGTACTAGCCTCTAAATTATGTACATAAAATAATGAGAATACAATAGTGAGGGCATAGAGAATATCTTCAGTAAAATCACAGACAAAGGTTTTTGAACTTATTGAAATAGATCTCCATTCAAGTTGGAGTGGCTGCGTGGGTAGAAAAATACCCTCATAGAAGCAGGAGGAAGGAGGATGGTTTAGGGGATTTTGGGAGGGGAAACCAGGAAAGGGGATAACATTCGTAATGTAAATAAAGAAAATATCTACTAAAAAAGTTCAAAAAAGAAAGATTCCATTCAAGTATTAAACATCTACAGAATGCTAAATGTACAATGCAAAAAAAAAAAACAACAGAATATTGTTCAACAATGAAGAAAAATGAAATTATGAAATTTGTGGATAAATGAATGCATCTGCCTATAAAACTTCAGAATATGTAACAAAGAACCAGATGGCAAATATGAATGTCCTTTCTCACATCTGGATGCTATATTTGGATGTATACATATGTTTTTTTTAAATTTGGTACCCAGTGAAAGAAGGACACTAGTAATGGGACATACAGGTGATATGAAGAAGGAAAGGGAGAGGCTTCTAAAATATATGATTACATGTATTTAAAGGAGTTTGTATTGTGCTCCTGATTAATAGGCTATCAAGAATTATTTTAATAGCAGACCATAATTAATATAGAGATGCCTAGTGTTCAACATACAGAAAATCAGAGACTATGGGATTCTCAGCTCTAAGGGGACATCTGTATAGCACACCTGCACCCCTAGCTTAGTTTTAATCATATATAAAAATATTGTGGGAGTTAGGGGTAGTGGACTAATGAATTAAAATAAATATCAAATATGACTCGTGTTYGACATATGAATTCTCAGTTACTACAACTACACAAGTAAGACTCAAACACAGCATGATTTGGAATGGACTTTTAAATTTCTGCCACTTGTTTGTGGTCCACTAGAAATTGATGAAGGCTGCAGAAAAGGACTCTCTTTTCTTTAGGAATATTGACCAAAAAGACCAGCTTTNATTTCAAATAGTTTGTCTCTCTTTGAAAGTTCTACACATAAAGCTTGACTTAAAAGTAGGTCATTTCTTGAACTGGCTTGCTACTCCTGGGCATAGTCAAATAAAATTGTCTCCACTGTATGAGCTAGTGTTATGGATTTCCCAGACACTAGTCAGAGCTAAAAGTGAGACTTCTTCCCAGTAAATGAAACAGAAGGAGAGGACTCTGTTATGAGCTGAAGACACAAACATTTTACAGTATATGGCTTCATCGTCCCAGCTAGACTTAGATCTTCAATGACAGTTCATTTTACTGCACCTATAAATTCTAAGACTTGGCCAAATGAACCTTCTGTAGATAATGATTGAATGATATAACAGATAAGAGTAATCAGCCCTACAGATCTGCTTTTGAGAGAATCTGGACACTTGCAGGGACAGCCCTAGGAGATGACTCCCTAGGAAGAAGAGAGAAGCAATCATACAAGGAGAAAAAAAAACTAAAAGCTCCCAAAAGAAGTATGGGAAAGTCATACTGCTTCAAGTCAATACAGAGGGGAAGAATGTGGGTCTTTCAAAAGAATAGAACTTCACAGAGTGATCAGCATCCATGTTCTCAGACTCCTCTGCCTTTTCAACTAATCCAGGAGAAGTCATGATAGACAGAAGTCCTGGGCTTCACTGAAGAAAAACAAAATAGATGGCATATGATACCAGAAGTCCCCAGGAGTCTTTAGTGTGACTAGTCTGACCCTCTTAAGAAATGAAAAAAGGAGGATTTAGGAAGAGGAGAAGAGCTAGAGATTATAAGTTAACACCAGACTCTTGAGCAAATGCCACATTCTTAGTGRAAGCTTTCTCATGTACCAAGTGAAGTTGGTTCCACCTCTAACAAGAAATCTCATATTCATAGGCAAAACATGAAGCTCTTAAATTTATTTCTCTTTAAAGARTGACAATACAAAGGCAAGAAAGATGAGGAAAGAAAGGAAGAAGAGGTGAGAGAAGGAACAGAGAGATGGAAAGTAGATTTCCACAAATAAAGAAAAAGGAAAGAACCCCCCCCCCAAGAAACCCGGCAGCTTAATCGCTTTCTTTCCTTTTTAATCTTGCGTTGGATGTTCTGGTAAAATCATTACAAAGGCCGTTTATTTTTAAAATTGAAAGATTGGGAAGACTCATAATGAGATATTATGTGTAAAAGTTGCACATAAATTTCCTCTTGTCATATTTTGGACTTCACTGACGCATCCCCTTGGCAGGACAGGGAGAAGTTGATCGCTTTAGTATAGATTGTGCATGCCTCAGAAATATTGCCCTAGGAGAGAGCTCCTGGGTGGCTGACTTGGCTCCATGCTGATTGAGAAATTAGCTGGGCTTTTATTGGCCACACTGAATTGTTCTCAGGAAAAAAAATACATTTTTATTACAGAACAAGGGGCAGATGATTGAAACAAGCCTGCCTTCTCTTCTGTSTGGAGCTGCGTTTCAGTCTTGTTAAGTATACTCTCTTCTCTGGGTTCCTTGCTGGTGTTTAATGGGGGCATGCAATATCCACCAGTAAAGAAATTACCTCATTTCTCTTGGCATCCCCAGGGACTCCCCGATCCTTTAATAATGTTCTGTTTGAGTTCTCCTGTATATATAAGTGGGCAGTGCAAGGGAAGTGGAGACTTTGCATAATATTTTTTACTTCAAGGTTTTGAGAATGGGGGTGGGGACTGAGAGTCGTAGAAGGGATCAGGGAAACTGGGAATCTAGTCACTAGCCTTTGGGTCCAGAGCTGAAGTTAATTTTCATGCCAGAGTGACATACTATGAGGACCAACCAAAGGCAGCCCGTGACAAGGAGCATGTGATGTGTCTTGTGCATACAAAGATGAATGGGTCAGATGTGACTATGAGACTAAAGGAATACTTTGTTTCTAGACAGTGCCCAAACCCACATCTATTTGGCTTCCATCTCTTGATGACAGCTTGGYTTATTTCTCTGACTTCCACCTGTGTTTTGTAATGGAGACTTGAGGTGCTTCTTCAGTTCYGAAAATTCCATTGGCTCTGTAGGTGTATCTACAAATGCCCTATCTCACCACTCTCTTCAAGCCAGGCAGRCTCYGACTTAGAATCTGCTTCATGGACATGCCTTGTTACATGCTTTTGCCATSAAAAATACTACTTTCTTATGGATGGGAACAACTGGCTGGTTTCTGAAACTTATCTAAAGATTACTTACATCTATTAAATGTTAAAAGYCAGACATATGATCTTATCCAAGGTAAATTAATTGGCCTACCCTGAACTATTGGGGAGTTAGAGAAATGGATTGGGCAGCCAACTGAACCATTTCATTAACCTCTTCAATCTGATCCATGGTTCTTTAAAAAAAGACTTTGAAAATATATAATTATACCTCTTGGCATGCATGTGCATTATGATAGAGCTCTTAGTATATCAAGTTTGAGATTAAGTCAGACCAACCAATGCATATATGTATATCTGTCACATTCCAAATCTGAGCCCTTTAGAAAACCATGTGYGTTTTCTGATCCTATTTCCTCTGCTATAAAACTGAAGACAACCCCACACTAATAACGAGGATTTTACATATGATATTTAATCATTATATATAAATTAAGTAAAACATATTTAAGTTAAACATTAAGTTTATAACTCTATTGATATAGTATAATATGCACAGTATATATTAAAGTATACTTAATGTAAATAAATCATTATCAAGCCTGGTGCACAATAGAAACTCATTAAATGTTAGAAATTGTTCTTACCCAGTATCAGCACTCCTTGGCTGAAAGGTAGACTTATTTCCCCCACAAGCTAAATCCGACAACAGAGCCAAGTCTCACAAGAAGTTAGTAGTTAAACTAAGACAGAAAACATAACCTTTGATTACTTATCCTCCTGCACTAACCTTCAGACCACACTGCCTCCTATTAAAACTAATTTCCGTTCTTTTCGGATGGAGATTTAAATTTGTCATGCTTCCCTAAGCCACTGGACCCCAAGACCTGTCACTGATTGCTCCTTTGGGAAGCCAACACTACTCGAGGTAATTAATCCACTGCAGCTTCCCCTACCAACACTAGGAAGGAAACACCAAATTCTGCTTGGTTTCTTTCTAATTAGGAACAGAGAGTGGGAGAGAACGAACRAGAGAGGGAGAGAGGCAGACTAGGGACGGGAAGGGGTTGAGCTAAGCGGGGTGTGGTTCACATGTGTTCCCAATCATGACCACACAATGAAAATGTTTTCTTTCTGGAGCAATCAGGCAAAATCTTGGAAAGATGAACTTTTTCCCCCTTTTATGTACAATAATAACAATATCCCAAATTTGAGGCTTTTTTTTTCAATCTTGACACACTTTGGCTTTGAATAGATTGGAAAAGATCCATACTCTGATGACCTGTTTGTGACCCTTTTCTCCAAGGTCTCAGACTTTCATTCCATAACAACAACCAAGCACATATCCGAAGCCAACTGCGTGCCATGCTCTGTCCTAAAGGTTTTGCATACATTTTCTCAAGTTCAGCATCTTTCAGCATACTACCATTTAGCATTACTACCTCCTTCAGACCTCCTTCATAGAGAGAACCTGATTCACAGAGAACCCAAGTAACTTGTACACTGTCAATGAGCTAGTATGAGACAGTGATTGGATTTGCACTCAGGTTGCTATATCCTGATTCTGGCCTAATAAATACCCACAATTCTAACCACACACCTGCATGGTAGAATGAAAAGCAGAAGCAGACATAGAGAGGTGGACCTCATCAAAGACCTAAAGAATAAGAGACACACATCTAAGATGGATACTTTCAGGAAAGGGGGTAGTGTCAGAAGACTGTATGCCAGCCTGTCTTGTGTGGCTGGGCTCTGCCTTTCTACTTTGGTATTTTCCTAGTTCATGGACCAAACAACTGTCACTCTCCTGCCCCTGTTCCCTCTGCTGT
>BDUI01007732.1:40531-60799 GCA_002335545.1 Apodemus speciosus
ACACACACACACACACACACACACACACACACACACACACACTTGGAGGAAGGCCAGCTGGCCTTGGTGATTTATCTGTATCTAGCCCGTTGATGAGGTCTGGAGTCTCCTGAGCACGTGTTGCTTCTTGATCTATTACCTCCAGTGTGGGAACTGCTTGAGAGAACCTGAGTGCAGGAATCTTACTCAGCAGAAACAGAAGCGGAGAATTCATTTACACTCTATTTTCTCTCTCTCTTGGCCTCTGAATACATGTTTGGCATATAAAAAGTCCATCAGTCCCTCGCTGCAAAGCAACACTGTTTCAAAACTGTTTCAGACATCTATCTGTCCCAAGGACCCTTCGCAAATTCATCTCTGGCTGTCTCCTATCTATTGTACATGTACACCCTTTGTGGTGATCTATTATAATGGTAACTTAATAAATCAGCCCTTCAAATAGTCCATTTCATTACATGTATTCAGGCATTCTCTTCTTTCCATTTCCCTGCATATTTAGTGTTCTAGAGCACTTGGGTCTAAGACCTTTTTTTCTCTGACTACATTTGAGCACCTATAGAGTAATTTACATAGCTCTCATTTTCTTAAGAGTCATTTGATTTTCAAGTATTTCCTTTATTTTTCCCCCACCGTGTCAGCACTGAATTCCTTTTTACAAAAACGATTGTGTATTTGACCTCTTTTTTGGCGCACCTTCTCCCAGGCTGAACTATAACTACTCTTCATGACATACCATCATCTGTGTTTTTGACAGCAGTCACTAAGCAACCAGCTACTAGCCATGTCGTGGTTCCTTGGTACCACAMCCCATGCTGAAGACTTGACATGCATTCAACCTTGTGCTCAGGCACCAGATTATAGCCTCCGGCAGCACCTGGAGTGGAGATGCTAGAGCTAGAATATCAATAAACACTTCATGAACAAACTGAAAAACTCCATGAAGTCCATTTTTCAACATTGCAAGAAAATTCAAAGAGTGGTCTGATCACTTTTTGAGGTCTCACAGTATACGATGCCAAGACTTGAATCCAAAGCCCACGCAATGAATTAAGACTTAAGACTTGTAAAGTCGGTATGCACTTACATTAATGCAAACAAAATTAACTTCATAAATCTCAATAGAGAGAATGCCATACCCCGAGTAAATATACTGAGCCATGATTTTCCAAGAAAAGATCTATAAATGATGGGTGCTTAATAAAAAAAAAAATCACAGAGGGCAGAAATCTGTCACCTAGCCATGCAGGTAAACAATGACTTCTCTTCTCTTCCATCAGTAGCTTCTGCTGAGGCTCTCCCGGACTTTTCGATGCTGGATAGTGTTTTCCCTATTGTAATTCTGGGTTGACACACTGCAGTGAGCAGGCCACTCCTCAGACTTTGACTGCTCCTATCTCCAGCCACCAGCTAGTGTGYGCACACACAGTGGCTACTTAAAGCCATCTTTTGCTTTCTTCTCAACTCTTAGCAGTCAGACATTAGTGGAAGCACTAGTGGACAACAAAGTCTTTCAGCAGTGACATACCAGGAAGCCGTGGGTTAAACAACCAAATGCGGCACAAAAGTCATAGATCAGCAAGCAGCAACAACGTAAATCATGACAGTGGGAATGTTTAAAAGGGAGGAAGGACAAGAAATACAGATGAGGCAAAGGAACTCTAATTTGAGCAATATCATTCACCTTGGAGGGAGAAAAAAAAACATCAATCCTAAAGCCTCAATTGTTCCATCTGGAAAATGGGGGTGATAAAGTATTACTTCCTCACAAACATGTCAATGTATCACATAAGCCCGTACAATATATGTTGTTACTTTTATCTGTCATAGCCTAGAATCAGTTCCATTTATGCATCTCACACTATAAACATTCACCTTACAAAGCTTATCAACAGCTTCAAATTGTAGCCCATTGACCCATGTCTGCCTGTTTTGGGTGGGTCTGGAAACATTTTTTTTTGATATTTTAGCCCCATACAATACAATTCATAACAGGCTTTGTGTGCCTACGAGCTTGGAAAGCTACTGTAGTGCTCACAATGAGTACTGTAAACCACTGTGTAAACAAGGAAGCCTCTTTTAAGTCCTCCTCCAGTCAGCTGCCTTTGGAAAAGGTACAAACTAAAACTGAAAAGGCATAGATGTTTTACATTTAAATAGGTTTAACATCAATGTTCATTAAACTGTTGCATGSATGATTGCACAAATACCTTTTGCAAACTTGGTACACGTGAACACATATTACACAGTTGTCTACAGAAATCGCGGCACAGGTTCGGTTTTTCTTAAACAGCTACACGGAGTTCCCGTCACTTGGAAGAAAATGCAATGGCTTTAAGTAAGTTGCTCTGGGATCTGCGATGGCTATCCAGAGCAGAGTACAAACCACGAGTCAATTTAACAAGAAATAAGCTTTCTGCTGGAGGATCGAAAGTCACCGTCCTCCCGCAAAGAAAACTGGATTTTGGAAGTCAAGCCTTGGCTTCCTTACCAAAGAGACGAGCATACTATTCTTTTTGTCTTGAGCTCTGGCAGGTCAAAGCTTTTCACCAAATTGCTAACACAAAGCCTCACCTTCCCCAGTGCCCCAAGTTAAAACAATCTTTGTTGTTCCCAAGGATGGCAAGTTGTCACCCTAAAGATACTTGTGACCATCCTGTATAAAACTATCCCCAAGCATTAGGTTTTGAACCATGGGACCAGGCAAGTGACAGAAACAGGAGTCTGTGGAGGGATCACAATGAGTCATACAGACCAACAACAGGGCGCTTTCTGTAGAAATTAAATGCGGAGATCAAATAGGAATCAACCCCAACTGCTGTAACCTGAGATGAGGGCAAAAATCAAGTCTAGGTGAAGTCCACACCTTCTCTGCAGTTCCCGACTCAGGGTTGCCTGGGTGGGTGGTCGCAGGGCCCAAGAGCAGGGCGGTGCCCTAGCAACCGCGCCTCCTACTATGGCCTCGGGTGGGCAAAGCCCGGCAGCAACACGTGGGGCGCGGCCACTCTGCCGCCCGGGAACTCACTCCAGCGGGAGTTCCTTGTGCTCGCCCTCAGGGCGGCCCGCAGCCAGGGAAGCTTCGCCAGCTTTGAACTTGCAGCTCCTGACATTTCCACCCCTCCACGGCGCGCGCGGAGCGCACTCCCGCCCCGCCCGTTGCGCTCAGCTCTTCGNCCAGCATTCCCCTTCCCTGGGGCATCAAGTGTCCACAGGATTAGGCCCATCCTCTCCCAGTGAGGCCAGACAAGGCAGTCCTCTGCTCACAGGGCCGCGGAGCAGCCTGTGTGTGCTCTTTGGTTGGTCCCTTAGCCTCTGGAAGCCCTGAGGGGCCTGTGTGAGCCGATATTGTTGTTCTTCCTGTAGGGTTGCAACCCAACAATAATAATTTAAAAATGACTTATTTTGATATGGTTTCTGTCCATTTTTTCCTTTTCTTTTAACTAAAATAGGATTATATCGTGTTCCTCCCTTTCCCATCACACAGCTCCTCCCCGGCACCCCCACACATGCTTAAAATTCCGGCCTCCATTTCTTTAATCCTAGTCACTTCTTTAAAGGAACCACTGGACTTAGATTTTTAGAGAGGGGAACATTTCAGGGAATGACAGCATGTGCTAACAGAAAAAGACTGCGCCTATTAACAAAGGGCCACCTACAACTGACCTACCTGGAGCTGCTAATCCTCCCTCCAAATCCCAGCCCTGTTTACTTTCATCCACTCATACCCAGCACATGAATTTACATGAGATTTACATGCATATAAAACTGCTGAAAATATATGTAAAAAAAAAAATCTAATGTTGCAGGCCTGTAGTCCCATCGTTTGGGAGGCTGAGGCAGGGGAATCACAAGTTCAAGGCCAACCTGAGCCATATAGACCTTGTCTCAACAAAAGAGAATGGGAGGGCAGAGAAGGAGAGAGGGAGAGGCAGGGGCAGAGGAGAGAGGAGAGGGAGGAGAAGGGACAAAGGAGGGGGAGACGGAGAGAAGAGAGAGGAGAAAGAAAGAAGTGGTGGGAGAGAGAGATTAGAGGGACAGGAAGTAATAAGAGGAGAGTGGTAGCGTCAACTAAGGTCACCTTATAGAGGCTAGAGGGTGTCATTCAGGCCATGCCTTGCTTCCTTGCGACTTCTGACACATCTGTAGCCATTCCTTGCCGGTCCTATTCCACGTCAAAATGAGCACTTTTCACTTCTGACTGCAGACACTCCTCAGCGTTTTGCATGGCATAGCTCAGAACTGCAGTTGTAACACCGACCCTTGCTGGATGTGTGTATCTCCAGCAGCCGTGCTTCCTCAGGTCACTCTGACACCAGCAGCCAGGATGCTCAGGCACTTCCAAGGGACTTCCACAACACCTGGGGGCAGCTGCCTCCTACCTGGAAGCAGCTCTCTTATTTGGGGCAGAAGGAGGGCTCCACAGATCCATGGCTTGAGCAGGGAGATAATAACCTCTGTGCTGAGTGACACCGGAACACTTAGCATACTGTAGAGGNCGGCCTGGGTGGCACGCCGGGTCGCCCTCACCCAGAGCCTCCTTTTGCATCTCCCCACACTCCCAGTCTGCCCTCCTACTCACCCGGGCTGCTCGAGTCCCTGCCGCCAGAGGCAGCCCGCTGCCCCATCCCACGAACACTGCGGTGCCCCCCGCGTGTGCAATGCGGAGCGCCGCCTGCGCGCGGCCCGTGCCGGGAGCTCAGCGGGAGAAGGAGGGCGCGAGCGCGGCGGGAGGGACGCGCGGGGCGGTTGGGGGGGGGGGGGGAGGCGCGCCACTCCCACTCGCAGCCGGCCTCGAGGGTCGCAGGGCCAATCAGCGCGTGCAGGAGGAGCCGAGCCCTCTGCGGGACGCGTTCATTGGCCTGGCCCGCGCCGCCCAACTCTAGGGGACCCGGCCCCGAGGCCAAGTCTGCAAACTCAGGCGGAGGTCCGCCGCACACAGGTGGCGGAAAAGGGGGGGACTCGGGACCTGTCCGGGAAGCCGGTTCCCACGGAGCATCCACGGCGATCTGTTTGCTCAGGTTGCAGGTCCCTTCCTGTGCGCGACCCTCTGCCCACCGCTAGCTGCGCAGCTCACGGGCGGCCAGCAGCTGCCGGTCCCAAGCACAGCTGAGCGACCACGCCCAGACCAAATCACACTCCCAGCACTTCTCTAGGATGAAACTCACTGGGCATTACAAGCCAGGCTCCAGACCCGAGGCCACTTCACTTTTACAAGAACGCGGGCGCTGGTCTAGAAGGTGGAAACGGGGCAGGCAGGACTTAGCGTTGGGCACAGGAAATGTTGGGGATTTGAAGCAAAATGTTACCTTGTCACCTCACACAGACACCTCAACCCAGCTTGCCCAATTCTCAACCTGGGAACTATTGCTACTCCTCCTCATCTGGACAGTTCCGAGAGATAATGGGGAGGTGGGATGACCAAGGAAGAGTCTATGGGGCCACCCGTAGGCTGGAAGCTCAGGACCAGCCTCCCGTGGCCTCTGTCTGATCTATCAGCACTTGGCCTGTAGGGCTGCCTCCAAGAAGGCAGTGTGCCACTGACAGCTTGGGTCCATCCTGTATCTTCCTCAGACCTGTTGAGCTCCCAACKTACAAGCATACGTTTTCTTCAGCATCTCCCCGTCTTCCCCCCAACAGCACCTTTTGGTGTTTTTGCTCATCAGCTTTAGTGCCTCGCATCTTTCTTTCTCAATTTATGTTCATGCACGCCTTGCACAAACTTACACAAGCTCGGGGTTCAAGTCCATGGAACTAATGTGTGCCCTTATATAATCTTTTGGCAAACAAGGAGATGCTGCTGCCTTGGGCTTCCCACAGGGCTCAGCATTTACAATGTGTATTTTATGAACTAATCAAAGCGAACCTGCCTGTTGGTCATAGTACGTGAGCAGGTTACACCTGCAGGTCAGAATGTGCACTTAATGTCAGCGTGTCAGGGCGTTGGCGCCTGCTGGAGCAAAACCTTCCAGTTTTGGAAGTTCACTACTATAAACCTACATTGGGATAAAAATTATTCAAGGCTGGGGTTTTATTTAATAAAAGAATCCTTCCCGAACATATAAGAAGCTTGGTTTAATACATATCACCACAAAAATAAATCAATTAATTTAGTATATAGTATACATTAGGTAAAACCTTAATATTTGGATTCTAAATAATGTCCAGACTAGATCTGGTTGCTCATGCCTCTAATCCTACCACTCAAAAGGCAGAGATGGGAAGATCATCGTGAGTTCAAAGCCACATTGATGTACGAGAAGATGCCATCTCAAAACTAAACCAACCAAATAAAAACGAGAGGAAGAGGAAAAGGAGAAGTTACCATTGTCATTATATTACACTCAGCTATATTACAGCATTTCATAAAGCCAGAAGGGTAGAAATGAAATCCATAGGCTAATTTTTAAATGTATTTTAGAACATGTAAAGGACATGTATGTAAAATGGCAGATTATCTTTTATGTATTGGAATAGTGGATGGTTTTTGTTTCATCTTTTATATTTTATTGTACTTTTTCATTAAAATATAGTATTAGGGGAAAAAGCTAATATGCCAACTACCAACATGCATTAGTCCTCAGCCATCAGAGAAGCTAAGCATTCTAAATCCTACTGTTCTACACTTCATATCTTTCCATCGAGGCCCATAACCCTGTTTGTAGAATAACTATATGGTCAGTACTTTCTTGACAGCCCAACTGCCACTGATACCCTCAACTCATCTTGACAGAACTCTGCAACCGCTTTAACCCATTCTCCCTAGTGGGCCACCCTGCTACCATCTCTTTCCAACTACCTCTAATTGCCAAACTTCCCCTGTGTGAACCAGACAGTGGCCCACATTTCCTGAGGCAGGATGGGCAGTCACCTACCTATGTCTAAGACATCACAGAATCGTGGAGCACTCCTCTTCCTCCCTGACAGCAAGTTCCTACCTCGGATTCAAGATTCATTTCTGATGTCACGCCCCCTTAATCAAAACTACCAGGGGCAGAATTAATACCTCCTCTTCCTCCTCCTCCTCCTCCTCCTTCTCCTCCTCCTCCTCTTCCTCCTCTTCACTATGCTTTCAGTACAAGCACTTTATTTATTCAGAGATTGTTAATCCAGTTCCTACTAGGTGCCAGGCACAATGAAGGAAACATATATCGTATTTATTCTCCTGGAGCACACCATGAGAGAGACAGACTTTGAATCAAGTATTCACACAAACAAATAATTTCACACTGAGATAAGGATGATGAAACCACTACATTTACAGAAAGAGGCCATGTTTGCTCTGAACATGTCTCTTATCACAGGCCATAGCGAGTGGTGTTTGTCTATTTCTTTATTTATTGACACTTCTGTCTTTCATTGTATGCTTCTGAGTACATCCGTGTAGACAATAGGGCTTGGCTCATAGTAGGTGGTCGGAGAAAATGTTAAAATAAATACATAGGAGAAGTAAAGTTTAAATACATTTCCCAGATGCACCATATCTCAAGTATTAACACACTAGTGTCCATGGACCTCAGTTCTATGTTGTGACTATTATCGTCAGAGCCTTGCCTTGTGTTTCTACACTCTTAGTTCTCCCTGCATAAACTCTCTGATATCTTCCTATTTGATTCATATTTAGGAGATAGAGCTAATGTATTGTGTGTAGGTAGCCTAAAGGAATTTGTTTTTTTTTCTTTATTTCTTCTTCTTTTTTTTAAACAAATTTTACTTCCAACATAAAAATCCAAGGCTTGAAATTTGAAAATTGAAGAACAAATAAAAAGCATAATCCAAAAACTTAATTGAATTTTGTTCATCTCGAGCCATTTTTCTTTATAACATCACCCCCATTAAGAGAATGAAAAGGCAAATATAGAATGGGAGAAACTCCTCCCAAGTTGACCCTGGCATTGGATTGGTAGCCATTATGCAAAGAGCTCTAAGAACTCAACGATAAGAAATTAAGTAAGCAATTATAGTAAATGGACAAAAGATATACAGATGCTAAGAGGCACAGCAAAGAAGTCTCAATATCATCAGTGAAATGCTAGTTAAAATCGCATGAGATACTCTACACATTTGCTAGCATAACTATAAGAGAGACAGGAAAATCCAACAACCAACAATGCCAAGTGCTGATGAGTGACAGCTTACATGTATGATTGCGCAATGCCGTAGCTACGCAATTGGTGGCTCTCCCAAAACTGACAGTAAGCTCCTAGTGTTGAAGACAACATCTATATAGCTCATGGAACATGAAGAAGCCTACCTAGCACTGTTGGCACTACAGTTTAGTGTTCATGGTACTAGAAGGTATTCTATATAACGCCGAAGGATAAAAGTAAAAACCAACTCAGCTACAAACCCTTCAATATACATGAGTGACCCGCCTGGAAGACTCACTGGTTTAACAGGGGCACAAAGTTTGCAGATGCAACCAATCAATATATATATGATTTAGGCTAAAGGCTGCTTCATGAGATGGAACCCAAACCCAATGTTGCTTGTGTGACCAAGAACTAAATATTCCAGGGACCTAGGATAAAACCAAATAAACTAACCTAGCTAAAGGACAGGGCAATAAAATGATTCCTAACCGCATTCTTCTATATTCATAGATCGTCAATGCCTCAATCAGCCATCATCAGAGAATCTTCCTTCTACAACAGATGGGAAGAAACATAGAGATCCACAGCCAGACAATATGCAGAGACTGAGAGATGTTGGCACACTCAGCCCTAGAAGGGAAGTCTTCATCCAATCCCTCCCCCTCAGGTTTCAGGGAACTCTTCAAAAGAAGAGGAGAAAAAAATGAATGTACAAGTCAGAGAGGATGGAGGACCACCAACAAATCAAAGCCTTCTAGACCTAACAGGGCTGGCTCACACATGAACTCACAGTCTGGTAGTTTGAGTGAAAATGGCCCCAGTAGACTAATAGGGCATAGCATTATTTGAAAGGGTTAGAACATGTGCCCTTTTTGGAGTAGACGTAGCCTTGCTGGAGGAAGGGTATCACTGGGGCTGATTTCAGAAGGCCAAGCCAGGCCCAGTGGCTCACTCTTTCTTCCTGACGCCTGAGTATCCAGATGTAGAACTCTTGGTTCCTTCTTCAGGACTGTGTCAATCTGCTTCCTCCCATGATGATAATGGACTAAACCCCAGAACCTGTAAGCCCACCCCAATTAAATGTTTTCCTTTGTAAGGGTTCTCACTTGTAGTACTATGTCCAATTTTCTGAGGAGCTACCAAACTGATTTCCAGAGTGGTTGTACCAGCTTGCAATTCCACCAGGAATGAAGGAGAGTTCCTCTTTCTCCACATCCTCACCAACATCTGCTGTCGGCTGAGTTTTTGATTTTAGCCATTCTGACTGGTGTGAGGTGGAATCTCAGAGTTGTTTTGATTTGCATTTCCCTAATAACTAAGGGTGTTGAACATTTCTTTAGGTGCTTCTCAGCCATTCGATATTCCTCAGCTGAAAATTCTTTAATTCTATACCCCCCCTTTTTAAAAATAGGGTTATTTGATTCTCTGGAGCTCAGCTTCTTGAGTTCTTTGCATATATTGGATATTAGCCCTCTACTGGATGTAGGTTTGGCAAAGATCTTTTGCTGTTTTTGTCCTATTGACAGACAGTATCCTTTGCCTTACAGACGCTTTATAATTTTATGAGGTCCCATTTGTCAATTCTTGATCTTAGAGCATAGGCTATTGGTGTTCTGTTTAGGAAATTTCCCCCTGTGCCCATGTGTTTGAGACTCTTCCCCTATACCACTACTGGGCATATACACAGAAGATGCTCCAACATGCAATAAGGACACATGCTCAACTATGGTCATAGCAGCCTTATTTATAATAGCTAGGAGCTGGAAAGAACCCAGATGTCCTTCAACAGAGGANTGTGTGTGTGTGTGTGTGTGTGTGTGTGTGTGTGTGTGTGTGTTATAGCTATTTCTACCTAGCTTCATGTATGTTACAGAATCATAGTGATGCACACACACATATGCAATCAATCAGGAAAGCCCATTATTTTTCCTATTCTCTCAGATTTAAGAGCAGTGCATTCGTCTTGTTTAAATGGATTTGGTCTCTGCCAAACTACGTATTTCATTTCTATAGGAATAAAAATGGAACCAACTGAAAACAATGCCTGTGGCCTTCTGACTGCCTCTCCAGTGGTCTGCCTTTAACCCAAATGTCAGTAAGGTCAGCTGGCTTCCTGATGCCCGTTTTCTGCTCCTGCACTCTGACCTCATGACAAATTGATTTAAGTCAGTTGCTTTCCCCAAAGAAATGATGTCATAGTGGACTTGGTCAGCCATTCTTCATTGGTATGATCCCCAAGACAACATTAAATCAATTCAACCATTGTGTTTTGCAACACAGAGATCTACCTGTATCCTCACATGTGATATGGTTAATAGAAAATTTCCAAGCTTTGATAGTTCTGCCACAGTTTTAACCACCATGAATTCTACAGCATCTTCTAGTGGCTTCTTTTGATAGTTTAATGGCATTTGAATGAATTTCTGATTGGATGCTGAAGTTTTTCATGGCCAATGGATTCAGTTTTTTCCTAAATTGTTTGGTTGGACATTTTCCTCACTAGTGAATAAGTTAGGAAAGGTAAATAAGAAAATACCTACAATGGACATGTTAGTAAGAACATACTAACACACGGAGTGTGATCCTCTCTGTGACAGCTCAGACTGAGGTATGGACAGGTAAGCTCTTTAGGCGAGGCCACAGCTAGTAACTGACAGAGCCAGGGTCGCAGGCCAGGCTTGTGAGGGAAGCACACAGTCTGAGAATACGATGCGGACTGAAACGAAAGGCTGGGTTTCAGCTGCCGTTGTGTGTACGCCCCTGTGGCCAGAGTCCAGCTGCGTCAGCTCTAGTTGCCTCTTTGGCTAAAGCCTGTGTCTTTTTCTCCATATTCTGCCAGCGTTCTCCCAACTTCCCACTCAGCACCATTACACACAGCACACTTCATCTGTTAAGTTGTTCAGAGGTAACAGCCAGATAGGGGATGGAATAATAATTTGGTCATGATTACTTTTGAAATTTTAATTTAAGGAGTATTTTATAGCTCTTCAAAACAAACCAAATATTATCAGTAGTATTATAGAAGCTAGAAACATACTCTCAGCATATGACCCTATCTCTTATTGTCCCTGTGCAGGAAGACATCATTCTCCCATTTATCAAACCCAACTACAAAAATGATAATAATGATTATTAATGATGATGATGATGATGATGATGATAATAATAATAAATGTGGAGCTATCAAATATGTAGAAAATTTTTTTAATAAAAATGTTCAGAACTTTAATCGAAGAGCCAAAGGACATGTTAAACAGTAACATTATGACAGAAGTAACACACTACAACGTCAGATTTCCAACTATCGTYTAAATTAAGACTTTAATTGAAAAGTCAACACAGACAAAATCGTCAGCCCATGTGCAAAATTTCCTTCATAAGTGTAGGCTCTTCCTTATTTTATGTAGTTTTAATTCTCTTGCCAAAAGCAGAAACCTGGACATGTAATAAATCTTCTAGTTTAATGAGTCTTACAATTTTTTCAAATAACATAAAACTGTAGACTTTTTCCCTCTAGTTACTTGAAATCCCAAAAGGAGGGGGAGAAAAAAAGCCACACTGCTCTTACAGATGCTGAGGGGAGAAAGAGTCTCCAGGCTCTGTACCGGGCCCCTCAGGCTCAGCACCTGCAGAAGCTGTGGAGATGCCCCAGTTCCAGAGGGCCTTTTCCATCTAAGGCAGGGGTGAGACTACTCGTGGGCATCTGGAGAGTCTGACAAATGTCTCAGTCACCTCCCAGGATCCTGTACACTTCCTAGACAGCTAAGGATCAGATGGAAACCAGGAAACACCAGGGTGCTCCTCCCCCACCCCACATCCAGTGCTTCACCTGCTCTGAGGATGTGACAGGAAATGTTTGCTTTGGGATAGAAACCTCAGGTGATGAGAAGTGACCCTGATAACCACCCACACACCTTTAAACAGCTTAAAAATAATAATGCCTGAACCCAATTCAAGAAGCCATCTAGTCAAGCTCTTCCTTTAAGAAACCAGCAAGTGTTTGGAAATCAGTTGAGTTATAAACATGCTAWAAGAGGTAACCCAATCAAAAAGAACACACAAATATGTAGAAAATTAAAATTCAGAACTAAGGGGTATTCTTCTCACTCCAAAAATTTTCATGTATCTTTGGGTTTATTTAGGATAATCGTTAAAGCAGCCACCAGTTTTGCATCTCATTTGGTGGTCCTGGAAATTGAAATTAGGGCTCCGTACAGTCTAGGCAAGTGCACAACCTCAGCTAGAGATTTTTAAACGCATACTAAAGCTTCCCTTCTTTTAACCAAGTTATCAAAGACAAATAAAAAAATGTGTTTTCTAAAACAGCAATGCATGGGCTAAGCAGTTGAGTACATACTGCTACTTCAGTTCCCAACACCCACAAAAGACAGCTAACAACTGTCTAACCCAGCCCCAGGGGATCCGACCCTCTCGTTTCCATGGACACCTGCGCTCTCTCTCTCTCTCTCTCTCTCTCTCTCTCTCTCTCTCTCTCACACACACACACACACACACACACACACACACACACACACACTTAAAAGCAAGACGCAGTATAAATCTTAAGACAGCCATGTCTTTGAAGTACTTTGTTCTGAGATGGATATATTTAAGTGTTTAGTTCTCAACTTTACTTGTTCAGCTATTTGCATCTGAAAGTTTGTGGTTTAATATAAAAACGATTGCCTTAACACCTTTCATTACTAAGTGACACTACAGTAACACTCTTTCGTGGTATCCCAGGAAGTCGTAGTGAGCATGTCACATGCTGACTGCCTGTGAGGGAGGAGAACCCTCCTTCTTCCTTGAAAACAATATAGTCAAACCATTTGCCCCCATTAACCTGCCTGCTTTATTTTGTGTGGTTTACAAAGTTTGCCTTTATGGGATTCCTCAAATAAATTGAAGAAAGTAACTTTCATATAAAGTCTTGCATGAATCTGAACCTCCAGAAAAATAAATATATGACTGATCCTCTGTAGCTGCTGCTCACACCCTGTCCTGTGTTTGGGGCAAATTTGTGAAGAAGAACATCTCGGTGTCAGCCAGGCACAGAGAGACGTGTGATCTCGCTCATATCCAGAGTCCCTAAGGGTTGATCTCATAGAAGATGGTGAAGTGTGATTACCACAGGCCTAGGGAGAGGCGACTGGAGCCGGTTGATCGTGAGTGAGTCCTGAGCTGAAGTGTAGTAGTAAGTTAAATAGCTATTTCACATCTCCCAGAAAGGTATTCTGAAAGAGTCCACCATACAGAGGTCAGAAGCGTTTGAGGAACAAGGTCTGTCTAAAATGACTTGTCTCTTTTATGCAGTCTATGCATGTATTAAACCATCATTGCAATTTTAAATATCAGCTAAAACAAAATTTAAAATATAATTGATAGTTTAAAATACAGTTCATTTGGAAACGAGCATGCCTTTCTGGGTATCATAGCAGCCAGTGGCCTGTCTCTCAGCTAAGCCTGGCGCCTTTCTTCATTCATTGATAGACTTTGCAGGTAGTTATTGGTGACTTGGAAAATAAATACATCCTTGTTTTCTATCATTTTTTATTATGATGTGGATATATGCTGGAAGAGAAAAAGCAAAGGAAAAGCCCTGTATTATATGAAGCTGGTAAGGAAATTTTATCCCGTAGTTATAAGGACAGATTAAAGCACTGTGCCAGGCCTGACGGAACATCGTGATATATTTCTGATGTAAGTAAAGGCTTTTCCACTAGTCATTAACTATAAGTCAGAAATTAAGCACATCCCATAGACTTTCAACTAATAATATTGGATAATGACAAGAAGCTCAGAAAGGATTGATGGACTTAGAATATGATCCAGTAAAACTGGTCTGACGCCACGGATAAGTTTTAAGAGTTTATTGTTGAAGAATTCTGCAATCTGTACATGATCTAATACCACCAGCCCAGATGGATAAAAGACCGGGACATCTGTTTTCTAAATCTGGCCTTGACGCTCTCATCTTAAGGTCACTGGAGGAAATCCTTAAAGCATTATAAATTTGCAACGGACGTTTCCTCTATTACTCATACACAGTCCTTTAGAGTACCTCAGCTATGCTGACAAAAATGCATAGAATGTGGAGCAGATGACACCAGCCATGTGGCACTCTCTCTGCTTTCCCACTATTAAAGCTCACAAGCCAAGGAACCTCAGCCAAGCATGTTAGAAAGAATTCAAGAATTCATTAAGTTTAGGATGCCTTATGCATGTGATCCCAGCTCTGTTTGGGCACACACACACACACACACACACAGTATTGCAAATGAATGCTTCAGGGCCTCCCTTAAGTGGGGAAGAATGCGGGGTGGGCGAAGGGGCGCTTTGCTTTGTGGTATTGTTGTGGAAGAGAGGCAAAGTTAAGTTTTAGATCCACGAAACAAGAATGCCTCTAACCTCTTAGTCCCTTGACCAAGGACAGATAGTTTCTGACATGTAGGAGGCTTTTGTTTGTTTTCACTCCCCTAAGCAAGTTTGTGTAACCTAATTGCACCTGGCGTGCTTGATCACATGTAGGTGAGAGGGCAGGAAGTACGTCAGAACATAATGCTCGCCTTGATTAGACCTGATGGGAAATATGGAGGCCTCATGGGTGTGCAAAGTCTCTGCAAAATGTACCTTATCACCTTTTTCTGGAGATCCTGAAATGGTCCTAGACCGTTATCTTGGCGAGTATTTAAGCTTGCTTCAAACTTGGCTCAAAGGTCGTGGAACTGGTCTTTCTCTTGTGAGTCTTGGGTTTGACACTCGCTGACGTTTATGAAGTGGTTCTTGCCAGGCGCTGTGGTCCCAAGCCCCGCAGGGCTTTCAGCAGCTTATTTGGCTTCGAATTTCAGACTTTCTACAGACAATACCAGTCCCACTCACTTCTCCATCCTGGTGCTTAGTGTGGCACAGACACTGACCCAGAAATGATAAGACATAAAAAACAAAATTGCTTTTGTTCCTGTGCATAGCCCTTGTCATTCACACAGAAAAAGAATTAAGCATGCATTAGATTAGTAATCATTATATTCAAGTTCAATACAATTGCTTGGAAACTATTTACGTTTTTCCCCCACCTTAACTTGAAAAATACTTTTCACAATGAGGGAAATTAGCTCACTAGAAGTTGACCTAATTGGACAATGAAATGGGGAAAACTCGACTTGTAACTTCAGAATCAACAGCAGTAGCAGACACATTAGACAAATCCAAGAGTGAATACAATTGCAAACAAGGCACTTGGTGAGATTGTGCAGTGATTGCACGTGGAGATTTGGGAAGCTCCCAGTAGCTTCAAAAGTAAACTCTCTTTAGTTTCAGGCCCTGATGGGAATCACCAGAGGGCTAGGCTGTAGGGTTGATGTCAGAAGGCCAGTTGCCTGTTTAACTACTCAGAGAACCACTCTGGAAAAGATGGGTCTAAAAGAAAGTCTTAGTGTATTTTGAGGGACAGAATGCATTAGGAAGCCATTTGTCTCCCTGGAAGAGCACAAGGAAGAAATGACAGAAACATACAAGTTTTGAGTCAGATTTATGTTTGTGGCTTTAATGTGTGACTAGGTGTGGCTGTACATGCCTAAGATGACATCATTTGGAAGATGAAGACAGGGGTTTCAGACATTCAGAGCAAGCCTAGATTACACAAGACTTTGTTTTCTAAATAAAACAAGCTAAAAACAAAAACTGAATGTGACTTACAAAGAATACAGATGGTGCCACCTGAGGCCCTAGTGATGCCTGGGCCCCTGCTGCTGCCAGAGGCCATGGCCAGCTCTGTGGTCCTACTACAACTGGGATCTGAGTTAATATCTATGGCCCACTTAGGATTAAAGGCCACGGGGATGTCTGTGGTCTGGACTGCAGCCAGAAGCCATGTTGATGTCCTTGGGCCAAGCTGCTGCTAGGGGCCGTGCTGATCTAAGTGGCCTGCACTAAGTCCCAGCACTTGACAGGATGTACAGACCCGTGCTGCCACCAAGGGCCTTGTCTGGGTCTGTGGTCCTACTGCAGCGGGAGCCATGTTGGAGGTCTGAGCTGTCACCAGAAACCATCTGGAGGGCCGTGCTCCGTGCTCCTGCTGGCTGTGAAGAGCACAGAGGCTGATTCTGCTGTGATGCTGATGACTACAGACACACAGTTGAGAGGGAGGGACATGGAAAGCTGTGACAACCCTACTCCTATCCCAACTACTCCCTCTGCCAAAAGTAACAGCCTAGACAGGAAACCACTGAGCAGTCCTTGTAAGTGTTAGAGGGATGCTAAAGTGTGGAATCCGGTGGGGTGAGGGATGGAAAGTTTTCAGCTCTGTTTAAGGGCACACCACTGGCCATGCTCCAGTGAGGAGATGGATAACACAAACCTTTTTAAATTCTTATTTTTATCATTACTTTTTGGGGAAAGAAATCATGAGGGGGTGGGGTGGACGAGCAAGGACAGGGAAGTGAGTATGATTGGTGAGGATGCATGTTGCAAAGCTCCCTGAGAACCGATAAACTGTTGTGTTAAATTAAAAAAAAAAAAAAAAAAAAAATGTGAATGAATAGAAAAAAAAAAAAAAGAGCCAGGCAGAGTTGGCGTACGCCTTTAATCCCAGCACTCAGGAGGCAGAGGCAGACAGGTCTCTGAGCTTGAGGCCAGCCTTGTGTACAAAGTGAGTTCCAGGACAGCCAGGGTTACACAGGGGAAATCCTGTCTTGAAAAACAAAGAAAGAAACAAACAAAAAAGAATGCAGGCGGTGTGAAAGGGGAATGGGGAATAATTCGGAAGGAGGATTAAGTCGGGTGGTGAATAGGAACACAGAGTAGAAGAGCGAGTATGGGGAATGATTATTTATATTAGTCATACAGAAACCTAATAGTATAAAGGATTCCTTTGCAGGCTGGCCTCGAACTCAGAGATTCCCTTGCCTCTGCCTCCTGAGCGCTGGAATATGGGTATGTGTCACAACTTTCCATGTCCCTCCCTCTCAACTGTATATATGTGTGTCTTGACAGGTCATAGGTACGTATGTATGTATACATACATACATACATACATACATACATACATACATACAGATACAAATACAGATATAGATGGGTTTAAATGGAGGTACTACATAATAGGAGGAAGCAAACAATACCCCACCTAGACACCAAAAGCTGTTAAATATAAAGCCCAGACTAGGAATGGTTTACCTCTTTTGAGATTGCTTATTAGGAGGGGTCCCATTGACCTCAAAATATTATAGGCTACTGCTATTGTTTTTGGTTCCCCTCTAGAACTTAACAATAAGACCCTATCACTAAAGAACACGTAGTTGAGTCATAGACCACGAAGAAATCAATCTGGTACTGCCCTGGAAACTTCATCCCTACTGGCTGGTTTTCCCTTGTAAACCCTGAGAGCTATAATGACAGGCAACCGGGCAAGATATACTGCCTGTGCAATAATGGCAGCAATGTTATAAGAGTAAGCAACTACTGTTTAAAATTAGATCTAAGGCCTGCTACATACGATGAACCTCACGTGCGGCGCCGTCACCGAGACCAAGAGGCTGTGTCTTGACAGGCCATAGGCCCTAGGGGAGAATCTACCCTATCTTTCTGCTAAATGGATGCAGTAGGGGGGCTTCTATCTTCCCCCTTTCTGTGATGTGTTTACTAATATTTTATAACACCTTGCTACGTATCTGCTCACAGATCTATAGGTCTGACGTCTGAGGATGTCATGGCTGACTTGCTGCTCAGGTCTTCCAAAGCTGACAGGGTATCACTATTATCTCTATCATGTTCATATGGTTGTGGTAGAATCTACTTCCTTGTAGTTACAGGGATACGTGTTAGCCAGGAGCTGTTCTCAGCTGGAGACGGCCCAAGCTCCTCACCACACGACTCACTTAACCTTCAGAGCTACTAAGGAAATCTTTCTCAGGTCTCATGCCCCTCAACTTTACACCCCTTTGTCAAGAAGTTTAGGATCTTCTATGAGCTCTGATTAGGTTAGGCTAACTGAGTCTGTCTGTCTGTCTGTCTGTCTGTCTGTCTGTCTGTCTCTCTCTCTCTCTCTCTCTCTCTCTCTCTCTCTCTNGCGGCGGTGGTTCGGCGCTGGGCTCGCTTGGAGCGCACGGACGCTAGCACGCTAGTCCGTCTATCCGCCGGGGACCCGAGGTCGACCTGGTGTCCAGTCGCCGGCCCAGGGCCCGGAAAGGCGGGGCGGCGGCTCTGACTGCCGGGCGCGCGGGGCCAGAGCCGTTACCCGCCGGAGCTTCGAGGGAGGGAGGGAGGGAGCAAGCGAGCCAGCGGAGAAGGGAGGGGGCCGCCCCCGCGCACGCGCGCCGCGCCCCGCCCCGCCTGCCCCGCCTGCCGGACTCTGCGAGGGAGGAGGGAAAGGGAGGGGGCGGCGCCGATGGCCCCCGAGCCGCGCGCCCCGTGACGGCCCCCGCGCGCGCCGGGGGGCGGGGCGGGGACGGCTCTCGCTGACCTCCCCCGCCCCCTGGGCGGCGGGAGGCAGGCGGCGCTTTGCGCAGGCGCGCCCGGCGGAGACCCCCGCGTGGGGTGGCCGGAGGGGGCTGCGGGGGGGGGCATGCGGCGACGGCCTCCCGCTCCCCCCGGGCCGGAGCGGCGACGGCCAAGGAGCGGGTTACGGGCAGAGCGGTGTCGGCCGCTGAGGAGGTGCGATCCCCTGTCGGGTTCCCGCTGCTCCGGACCATGTACTCGGCCCACAGGCCCCTGATACCCGCGTCTGGCGCGGCCTCTCGTGGCCTCGGCATGTTCGGTCAGTAGCGTCTGGCGCTGGGACTGCAGGGGTCAAGGTGTCGGGGTGCTGAGTGCGGAGTATCGGTGATGGGATGTAGCACCTGCACGGTAGAGAAGAGTAAAGGGATGGCTGAGAAAGTTTGGAGGCTGGCGGGGCCAAGTGGTTAGTGATGGCAGGTGTGAGTGTAGCCAAGCGGTGGGAGTGAGGAGCGGGGCGTCCGTGGAGACAGGTGTGGTGCTCAAGTGACGGGGCGGAATAGATCCATTCTGATTGGTGGTAAGGGCTACAGAGTAACTGGCTTCGGAGGAGTAGACAGAGACCTGCTGGTGGACGATGTGGCATGTGGACAGGGAGGGGGCTTACAGTAGTGGTCTAGGGACAGGTTTCGGGGGGCGGGGGGAGCACTGCTGGCTCAGAACGGACTATGGGCAGCGGTATTTATGGTGTCGTTTGCTGGGAGGGTGGGAGAGGAACACCTGGAAGGTGATGCACTGCCCCATTGTCTGCTTGGCCTCCACCCCTCTCCCCATTTTCAAGAAGGCTAGGAARCCTTGATGAGGAAGATCTCTGTGGAGGTAGAGAGGCAGCCAGGGCCCTACAGGCTGTCTCGGGGCTGGAGTCTCTAGCTGGCGCTGGGGGCCCTAGGGGTGGGGGCCAGGGCTGTGAGGAATCGCGAGTGCCTTCCAGTTTTGTTTCCCTGCTTTCCTCTCCTCTCTTTCCTTTAGGGCTCCTTTTCTTTGTCAATCCCTCACAATCAGGTCTTGAGGCCAGTTCTTCATACGGTGCTGCCCCAGACTAGATTTCAGAAAGTATTGGGGYGAGGTCACCTCGGGTCAGGATGCTCTGGAGCAGGGGGAGGCCAGGGATGATGGATATCAGAGATAGGGCGGTTCCCGCTTTCCCTCTTCCCCCCCTGAGCAGGGGCCTCTCTCCTCTGCTGGTTCCACTTCCCCTGAAGCCTGCGGCCTGCCCGTGTGGGGAAGCTCACTGATAGCCTGGGCTTGCTCCTCAGCTCCCGCAGGCGTGGGCCCTGCTCAGGGACTACCAACTTTCCCGATAGTTCTCGGGTGCAGCTGGGCCGAGTGGTTAACCTTCCAGAAGTCCACTGGTGAGGGAATTATCTTCCTGTCCATCACCTCAAGGAAAACCCCCCCGTGCTTTAGCTTTCTCTGGGCAGCTTATGACAGTTCTGTCCCATTGTCCCTCTGTTCTTTCAGTTTACCACACCCTCCCATCTCTCTGGGCATGAGATGAGCCCAGTGGTTTACAGGGCGGGAAGCTTCCCGCTGGGTGTTGAAGTGTGTGTAGGAGACAGAGGAGAGCCACCTGGACCCCCACCCAGGAGGGGGCAGCTCTGGCTCTCTGGAGACTGGTTGTTGGGGGAAAAGGCAAGGAGCTTGTTACTCACTGTGGGGCTGAGATCCCAGGCCTGGAAACGTGTAGAGA
>BDUI01007732.1:71680-82347 GCA_002335545.1 Apodemus speciosus
GACAGAGAGATGAGACAGAGACAGAGAGACAGAGAGACAGAGACAGAGACAGAGAGCTCTCATGGGTTGTATTCTAATCCCCATACATGCTTGGGTTTGTGCTAGAAAGATGGCTCTAGGGTTAGGAATGTTTGCTTCTCTTCCACAGGACTGCAGTTCAGTTTCTAGAAACTGTTAGCGGGTTCCCAGTTGCATATAACTTACTCCAGGTGACCCACTCTTCCGCCTGGACTACATGGGCGCCTGAATATGTGCAGCATTCACTCACACAGACACAAACACATAAGCATAAGCAAAATAATTTAATCACAGAAGTTAAGCATTCATAGTGCCAAAAGATTCTGTAGAGCGTGCTGTGGGGAAAGTCACCAAATAATGTCACTGTTTGTATACTCTGCCCGCTGTGATACTGACAGCCAGGTGTAATATGCTCATTGACTCAATAGTGGCATAGCTGGTACGGGGACAACGAATTTCTTTCTGATCAGAGTTGGAGCCTGTGTCAGCAGGAAGGACTCACGCCTGGTATATAAGCCTAGTCAAAAGACACAGCTATGGAGGCACGGGGAATCTAYTTTAATTGTTTCTTTAAATCRACATGTTTTCAAAGGGCTTTCTAAATATCCTTGTTCATCATGATAGACTAAATATGYGCTCAGCCGTGGCGAGTGGCTGGCAGCTGACACAGAGACTCAGGACTGATCAAAGTGCTAAAAACAAGTGACCCTTGACTCTTCAGCCTTAAGTGAAATATCTATATTGCCCCTTTCAAGATCTGGGGGACATGGTGGAGAGGCTAGAAGGATTGTAAGAGGCAGAAGATGGGAAACAGTACTGGGCAATGACCTCTTCTAGATATAATATGACTCTTATGATCTCACAGAAGCTGTGCTTACATACAAAAAAACCCACACAAGGACAGGCCTACCACAGTCTGCCTTGGATGGTGGAGAGGCTCATAATATGCTTCTCCTGCTTGACGTGCTATTGATAGTTAATGGATTRCCAGGAGGGATGGAGTCATTTTCCTCAACGGGATAGCCACTAATAAGTTGYCCAAACTAAATAACCCTGCATCTCTGCTCATGTTGGCAACTCTGGTTAAACTCTGGGCCCCTAAATGAAAGACATGAAAGAGGGATGGGGYGCTATTTGGGTAGAAGAAGGGGTTCAGCAGGAGATGAAAGGGAACAAGAGAGAGTAAAGAGGAGTGAGTCTGAATTCATTAAATACATGCACAGGATTTTTTTAAAAAAAATTCACATTTTATATTCATGCATGAAATTATTTTTAAGAAACAGAAGCTATGAAAATTACAGAATMATTCAAGTGACTAACTGTGATGTCTGGGTTGGTTGAAGGAAGGGGAAAAATTCAAAATAGACTCAAAATGAACTCTTGCTCCTCATCAAACCTAAGGCTTACTACATTCTGGTACTACCTTCACTTTAACTCTTGTGAACATAATTCTGTGTTTAACTTAGCATTTCTAGGGGGGTGGACTTTAGAGAGCTCTATCCCACCAGACATCCATCCCAAGAGCTGAAACCCACATGATTCAACATYCTTGGATAAAGCAATTCGGGGTTCAGTAGTGCTCTTCTCTACTGGGTTAAATATGACAGAAACCAAGTGACTAGATCTTTGCTGGATAAAATTCATGCTTTTGGWTTTTCAAGGATGCCGAAAAGTTTCATCCCATGGTGCTTTGTCATCTATGAGAAATGTCACAAGCTACCATTCTAGTTTTCCCTGTATTGCTGTTATAAAACATTGACCAAAAAAACAACTGGGGCATGAAAGKGTTTATTTCAGTTTGCACCCTGCAGTCTAYGATGAAGAGAAGGCCTGGCAGGAACGTGGAGACAGGCACTGAAGCAGAGTCCAGAGTCTGTGCAGCAATGCTGTTACTGGCTTGTTCGACATAGCTGATTTAGTTTGCTTTCTTACGTACCACCTGCCCGGGGGATCACCATGCATTGCTGCCCTGAGCCCTCCTACATCAATGGTGAACCAAGAAGTGCCCCAGTAGACTTATCCTTGGGTCAATCCAAWGGAGGCATCTTCTCAGTCAAGGACTGTAGCTTCTCAGAGGATTGTAGCTTATATCAAGGTGACAGAATGCAAARCAACAGCAATAAAGCAAATAAAACACACAAACAAGTGAAAAACACACCTAACCAACTTAGCTACCCATTCTAGCCAGTCCCTGCTTTACAAAACCTGCCTTGAATCCAACCAAGTCCTGGCTCTAAAATATTTATGAGTACTTTGTGGAAATCTATGATGATTTCAGAAACAGAACGGTAGCTGTATATTCGGTTTTTGTGAGCACAGGAAAGTCAGCTACCACCATTTGTATAAAGCTTTACGGTTTAAAAATGGGCAGTGGGGTAGGCTTTGGATGTGTTCTGATGAAGTTATTTTGTTGCCATAGAGAAGCTGGGAGTAGAAGTGGAAGGATCCCATCTACATGATTAGGTCTGCAGGCATGGTTAATTTTCTGTGTTATATCCAGAGTTGCAAAGTCTAGGGCAAAGTGAAGGGAATTGCCAGAGCATTGGTTTCCTGAGTTGAGCTGATCCTTGTCTATTTGTATGCACATCTGCTAGCATTCTTCTTTAGTTTCCCAATTTGAAGATGTTGAGGCTAAAGTCATATCCAGGAGATGGTGTTCACAGTGCAGTTCACCTACTCAGTCCAACCTTTCCTGCTCATAGGCTTCTTGTGCAGGCAAGTCTGCTTAACTTGATGTCTCTCCAGGGATGAACTTTAGAGAGCACAGTTCTACCAAACATGCATCCCAATGCTAAGAGCTGAAACCAACATAATTCCATACCCATGCATAATTCCAAACCCTGTATTAGAGTACAGTATATAATTCACTTCTAATACTATATACTGTATCTGGCATTAACTATCTGTTTTTTTCTGCCTTTTCCCAATGAGTGCTTACAGGGTGCTTAAATAGGCTTCTAAGCTCTCTAGCAGTGTGCTGCTTCTCCGCGCCTTCTATGTAGCGTACAGATCTGCTTCGGAAAGGTCTTGGATATCACAGGTTCCTAGAGTCCAGCTTCCAAGATCCCAGCAGCAAGTCATTCCTCTTTTGTCATTGGACATAGGCAAAAATCCTGCCAATCTAACACAAAAGTGTCTCTTTGCCACTGTTTTCTCCRACCAGTAGAGAGGATGAATGCTATGAAAATAAACAGAATCATCAAATCTGGAAGTAATAAAGATTCCTGAAATTCTGTGTGACTAGCAGTAAGTTTTGCTGACATCCCAGGTTCATTTACTAACTATAAATCAAACCAAATTTATATAGCATACACTTGAAAAATAATGAGCAAAAGAAAAACATAGTTGATATCATCATGTCTTGTAAAGTTTTTTAGCCTAGCAAGGGGCAAAATCATTGATCAAATATTCAAACAAGTAAACATGAAATATGAGAGTGTTAACATGGGGAATTTGGAAGCTCTCAGAAGGTGGGCCCAGGAGATTAAATACCGAACTTACTTGACTATAGAATACACTCATGCAAAAGGTATTTATGACAAGCCATTAAGCAATTCATTAGATGGGCACTGGTAGAGCTCTGCTTCCAGAGAAGATGGAGTAATGGAGTAGCCAGGATCAAATTTACCCCTTGAACTAAACCTACTAAAAGCCAGACAATATTTGTTAGACACTGAAGATCAGACTTCAAAAGTCATAATTCTGATGGACAGAAAACAGTAAACAATATTCCTGTTGGACTTCTCACTGTGAGAAACAAAAGCTACAAATATGGGGAAAGAGAGAAATTCTATAGAATTCACTTGAACACAGGAGAATGTGAACTCATCTCTTGTCTCACTTGTGTAGGTGTGTTAGGATGGGACCCTGTAAAGTAAAGCCACGCCTGCAGGTGTCTTCTTTCTTTCTCCCTTTAATACCCACTCTTTCCCTGGACTTCCAAAGGAGGAGAAGGTTGAGTTTATAAAACCTTTGGCACACCCGACAAACTTGAGGCTCTTGACTGTAGTTGGTTAGCCTCGTGCTGCTTGTATTCTAATGCTAATATTGGGCCTCCAAGATTGGTTACCTCAGAGATGAGAGAGTCCACAGCTCAGCGACCTTGCCCCCAGGTTCCTTCTGATTGGTAAATAAAGATGACAACAGCTAAGAGCTCGACAGAAGAGACATAGGTGAGGTTTCTTGGGCTTGAGGTCTGAGTAGAATCATGAGGAGAAAGAGGAAGGTGCAGGAGAAGCAGCCATGGGTTAGGTAAGCCATGAAAACATGACCCTGAGGGCTGGCCAAAGTTAGGAGCAGTCCAGATGAAACATATTAAGTGATAATTCAGGGTTATTGATAGGAAAATAGATTCTAATAGCATAGAGGGTAGGTTTCTACCCAGCTCTTGTGTTGTTCAAGACTTACTGTAAATATAAAGGTTGTGTGTGTGTTTTATTTGGGAACTAAATGGTCAAGGCAGGGTAGACCCTCCAGGATCGGATTAACCATTTCTATAACACTTGACCTTCCAATGATTAGAATCCTGCCATCACTGACTGACTCAGTCCCTAAAAGTTCTTGGGAGGCTATAATTCTCAAAAGGTTGAAAAGCATGATATATAAGCAAAATGCATATATATCGAAGGTTTTCTTCAGCTCATTAGTTAGTAAGGAAACAATTTTTTTAATATAGCCCAAGGAATAGTAATAATAGCAATAGCAGTGTTTGCAACTTAATAATAAAAAACATATCAGGATAGGGTTGGTGGGAATAAAACTGGCTCATAAAGTATAAACCATCTACTATAATCTTATGACTACATTTTCCAGTGTGCATACATTATTTTAGTTTACTTTTAATTTTAGTTTACGTTGCTTTATTTTATGTGTATGGATGTCTTGCTTACATGTAAGTGTATGTACCATGTGTGTGCCTGTGCCCTCAAAGGCCAGAAGAGGACATCTCCAATTCCCTAGAACTGGAGTTTCAGTTAAGAGGCACCATGTGGGCGCTGAAACCTGAATCTGGCAAAATTCTACAAGCTGACTTGTTGCAATCAATATTCATGGTTAAAGATCCCATTTCAACTGGTAGAATTTTGTTATAGAAAGACATAAATAATTTATGCCAACGGGTTAGAGAGATGGCTCAGCAATTAAGAACACTCAGTGCTCCTCCACAGGACCAGTGTGATGTTTTTGGAGGAGATATGGATGAGATCTGAGTGAGGGAAAATTAGGGGTGTTGGCACAATCTGGCATTCCTGACAGAGAATGACTAGCTTCTTCATTCACTAAGCCCCCAACTGATTGGGACAAGTCACCATGGAAGAACCAACTTTTCTCACTAACAGCGCCTTAGAATTAGGTGGACCTAATCAGAAGACCAAGTAAGAGGCCATAAGTTCATGGCTGAGCATGTTTTAAAAGTCATTATTTGAGAAGGATATACAGAAAGAAAACTATGTCCATTTGCCTAAGCCACAGTAACAAAGCAAATATTTTTATGAACTCTAGGAAAAGACTGTTGGTCTTGAAATAAAACAATATGTGTGTTGGGAGAGGGGTGTTATAGAAAGCATTAATTTTTTTTTCTTTTTTAAGTATGATGAAGCCTAGGAAAACTCCAGAAACTGAACTACCAAGTCTTATCTTTGTTTAGGGAAATAAAATTCAATACAAACAGCAAATACAATGTAGCAGGCAAGAAGGCTTTATAGGTCAACTCCTGTCCCCAGTCCCCACCTGTTTAGGAGTTATTTCCCTGGCAAATCTATATGGAAATGAACGAGTGACTGAACAAGGCTAACTGGTGATGGATTGTCTCTGCTTCTCTTGGCTTTAGCTGAGGCATCTGAGTGGAGGACTGGAGGGTGACAAGAGGACACCGCTGTCTGCGGCCACCTACAACCTGTGAGCCCTGTGAGGTGCGTCTTAAAGGGCACTGGAAGGCCTAAGAACTAATGTTGGTCTGACCTCATCCTGCCCCTCATTCTCTCACAAACCAAGCCACAAAGCTGTAATTCTCCTTTGTAAGGCAAGCATTACAAACTCCAGGACTGTCCCCCCAAGCAAGCCAAAAAACCCATAAAAGACGCTATTATGGCTTTCCCTGCCCCTCTGTGTCAGAGGTGGCTATAGCCTCTCACTCTAGAAGGGGCCTTCTTCACACCAGGAAGCCAAGCAGAAGCCGGCCAGCCAGGCCTTGCCAGCTGCCCTCTGGGCCTACCCTTTAGTTAAGTGCAGCTGTTTGTTCTTTGCTAAATCTAAGCATAAAAGTAGACAGGTTTTCCAGCGTCTTTGAATCATCATTCGGAGGGCTCTGTGGCACAAAACACTCTCATTAAACAAATGTATCATGCTCTTGTTGTCTGACATTTTTGTAAAGGTGTGAGTCATGGTCCTTAGGTTGCTGGGTGAATCTGTCGCTGTCATGGTTGACCCGCCTGTACAGTAGAAAAGCATCCTAAGAGGAGGAGGAGCAGTCAGAAGATCAAAGGCAGGCTGCCTTTTGTGATCGGGTACACCAGTCCCCTACTGTCACCTCTGCCTGTACTGACTCGGTCAAGAAAAACTACTCCCCCCCCCATCTTTCCATAGAAATGTCAAAAAATGAGAATACATCTTACAACCACACAAAAACGATATTTATTATCTATCCTTTACATTCATTATGATTTGCTCTTATAGCGATAGATATGTTTCAGTTTGGTGGTTTCAAATTTTCTGGCCATCTACATTCTGTTTTTTACTGTACGGATGCCTGCTCAAATTTTAGAATGATTATATTTTCCTTCATTTTCTTGTCTTTTCTTTTCCATTTGTCCATCTACCTCTGCACTTTCGTGTGTACACAGTTTCTCCAATTAATTTTCCAATCATTATAACTATTTAAAAGGTTCTGTCGACCCGTTTTCATTACTAAGAGTCCTTTGTCTTCTGATTTCCTGGACCCTGTCCCTGTTAACTGAATGCAATTACCCTGATTGGCTAAATACATTCATAAATGTGGCTCTTCGTAAAACCACGAGTTTGSGCTAATGTGGCAGCCTCCCTCTGCCCCAGATACTCCTCATCTAGTTCTTCCAAAGGGATAATAACACTTAAGCACAGACAGCTGGCTAACTGAAAAAAAATCTGTATTCTAAATCACTTATTAGAAGCCTAACACACACATTTACCCTTGTGTTAGTGTCTTTGGGCTAGCCACAAATCAGAGAACTTTAAACAACAGAAACTTTTTTCACTCATGATGTGGAGGATGAAAGTCTGAAAGGAATGTGTCCTTCCAGAGGCKTAAGGAGGAGAGGCCCTTCTGAGTTATTGGTTAYTCCTCAGCTGGAGGCACTGCATTCTGATCCCGTCCTTGCTGTCACACGGTGCYCTCCCTGTGTGACTTATGTCTCCTCTGTTTTCTCTTCAGAGCAATAGTCATTGACTAACGCCCAGCTTAAACCAGAATGCCTCATCATAACTAAATATGAATTGTCTTCAATGGACATCACAGTTGGAAATATCAAACGCCAAGACTTTGACTTCTGTTTGGGGGACACAAATCTGTTGTGTACATCCATCCCCCTCTTCTGTGTTCCCCATCATAGGATCAGAGACTTCACTAAATTCTTCCAACTCCCATAGTTCCTTTATGTCAGGCYCAGCCCTTTACCATTCAAAATGTCCCATTTTTAAAAAATCAAATATTTCAGCAAGTATATTCAACCAAACTGAGTGCGCTCATACTCGTTCATGAGAGCATTTTGCTTTCGATGACGCACTTGAGCTCTGTGGGGGGAGGGGGCATTAAAGCCTTTCCTCAGGCTCTACTCCCGATTCTAACGTTCTTAWAATCTGTCAGCTTATGTCCATCTCGTAGGTTAGAGAATGAAGACACGCTCTAGTCTGTCTTTCTCGTGCCTAAGCTGAGACTTGAAAGGAAAACCAGAGCACGGGATTAATTTTCAATCACTCCCCAAAGTTCATTCTAGTTCCCCATCTCTTGCTTTCTCACATAGACTCGTGGATGCCACATGTTCCTTTGATAGCAGTCTTGGCCACTCTAAGCCAGGAATTGCACATGTGTGTAAATATGTGCTGACCTCACATGGATTTGCTTCCCTTTTCTCCTGCCATAAGTAAAATGTAGGTATTGTCAGGTAGGGGGAGTCCCATGTCTTCCAGCGAAAGCAAGATTTCCTCTATTTTTTTTTCCCAGTAAGCAGTGGCCTGGCTAAATGCCTGCTTGTATTGCTTCTGCAAATGTCACACCTTGTCACCAGCAACCCCCACCGTGATGAGAACACCCTACAGACATCTGTTCCTTTTGAGCAAATGCCACCCTGCAATGGGTTTTAGCCTTACTATGAAAGAAAGCATGCTTTGCACTAAGTCCATTCAASGAAKGGCACAAAGAACTTTCTCCTCAAAGGTAAACAAACGACTTAAAACATAGGGGTTGCAAAGTTTTGCATTTTTCCCACCGCCTGCATCTTATCAAAGGCGGGATTCCTATGGCTATGTCAGGAACAACTGATAGTGTGCATTAGTTAATTTACTGGAGCAAAAGAAAAATAAGGAAAACTAACAAGTGTTTTGGTTGACAGCCGGGGGARCCTTTCCRTACAGCATGGTGAAAGSGCCTGGARAGAGATGTTGGGTTTTTTTCCCTGTATTTCTTTACTCTTTGCCTGGGGCAGTGCAGCCCCRGTCTTTGAACAAGGTCAGGTGCATTGTGTATACCCACAATTTAAAAAGCGTTGAAAGATTCCTGGAGGGGGTGTATCTCCAGCAACAAATGGCTTTGTGGGGGAGGAGASAGGGAGACAGGACCCCACACAGGCTGCCTCTTTATTTCCCAAAGGCTGAGGCCCTATWGGTTCTTAACAAGCTAGGGTGAGTTAACACCTGCTTCTAGCAAGAATTTACTCAGACCTTCTGGTCACAGGTAGCTGACTTCCTGATGGGCAGGGCTGGAGGCCCCCTTCAGGGGGGAATTTTCGTCTCGGCATATCCACAGAAAAATGAACGGTAGACAGCCATACAATGTCTTAAGGCCATTYGGTACTTGTTCCCAGAGCACAAAGAAATGAAAAATAACCCCTAAAAGTGAACACATATGTATGTTGTATATAGCTGCTCACTCATATTTTGTCACCTTTGAACATTCAAATATTTTTATTAATCAGCATAGAGWATYTGAATGATTAAAGAAATGCAGGGTGTTATAAATATAGAATTAAAGAAATTAAGGAAATATAGRATAWRTTGGTCTGATAATTGGTATTTTTAATGAGCCTGACTGCCCTTARAGAATATATCATTTGAGTCACACTTTAATGATAAGCTCTGGTCCCAGTGTTTGAGCAGTCAACARACTATTTACACAATGGAACATRTACACATAGTCGAATGAACTGACATGTACCAAACARTGAAAAACATCATGAGTATTAATGGAAGACTTTCCTGCTCAGGCATCAATAAGAAGAGRAATAAATAAGAGTCACTGCAGGGATTTTACAAGGAGTTTGCATGTACTTGCAGGGCACATYGATCTTACTCTTGGCCTTGGGTAGTATCATTCRTTTACYTTTTTCAAGACTTGTAGAATGATCACATGGCAGTAAGTTTAYCTTACTGATCTACACATGTAGAAATGATGTTCAAATGAAACTTTCTGCAGGGACCCTGTGTCTACAGTGACCGATCGGCTGATTAGGGTTTCCKTACTGTGGAGAAATTGAAATGTTGCTGGTCTAAAAGACTAGTTACCTTATCTTTGGTTAGTTCAAGCCCTTGYCCACTTAGGTGTCAGAACTAGCATCCTGTGACTAATAAATAAAACTCCTTTTAGAACATATTAACTTAGAAGACCACTAGCTTCCTCCAATCCAAAAGCTAAGAATGTCACCAGATAGCAATCAGGGCCTATAGAATAGCTCCCCTCCCAGACCCTCTGTGGCACAGCCACCAATGCATTTTAAAYGYRCCTTGATTTATTATTTTCAGTGTTCTATAAAATTATAAAAATTTCATGACATTACTTCCACATTGAAACCTGGAATTTGGGGTGACCCAAATCTCTGTTCCCAGGCCATGGTCACACAGAATGGTTCCAGAATAAACTACCTTTTATTTTCTTTACAATGAGAGCCACATTTTTTTTTGCATTGACAGATAGATATAATATTTTTTTTTAGAAAAAGTACCCACCTTGGGCAGATATCTACTGCTCAGGTGCARGACACACCAGCCAGAAGAACAGATAGACTGTCCGTCTGCTTACAGAACGTTTTCACTCCCTCAGGGAAGGCGATGCTTGTCAGAAGAACAGACTCAAGCACCAGAACTGCAGATAGAGACATCCTCCACTCTCTCAGTGCCTCCCCACTATTCCCGATTCTCCCTCCCCTCCTCATCACCATGTCTCACCCACCCCCAACTCAGGCAAAGACCCCTTGCTGAACCAATGCCTACACTAGCCACCAGAAATCAAGTCCCCAACTCAGAAAGAGACTCACTGCTGGCTGCCAGAATTCTAGGCCACACCGACCAGAACACCAGAAAGGAAACAGAAACCAAGGAACAAAACATCCATCAACAAAGACAAACTCAGAAACCTGCACCCAGACCTATAACCACTCCAAACCCAAATTCCTAGGTGACAACAT
>BDUI01007733.1:17094-39410 GCA_002335545.1 Apodemus speciosus
ATCCTATGACAAGAGATGGACATATTTCAAAATGCAGGATACTTCACAGCAATAAACTTATTAGAGAGCATTCCTGTGCATAACATATTCAAATAATCTTTACAAATTAAGGCTGTCTCAAAAACCACCTAAAAATTCATATTTTCCCACATGATATTCCCTTGGAATAATAGAAACATCTAAAATTTTAAGAGAATATTAGTTATAAGAAAGTTATTAGCACATTAGCTGCCAATTAGTAGTAGATATGCTCAAAATAAAAAGTACAATAAAAATAAAGAGAAATACAGAAAGAAAAAGTAAGTCATTCTCTTAAACTCAGGGCAAACAAACCCAATAAAACAGTGCCATGATTCATAGCTCCAAAATAAAGCCATCTCAGAAAAGAATTGCGATCACTGTTCCCCATTCGCTGCCAATTACAAGTTTCCAACCACCRAGATCACATCAGGCCTGCATACCAAGTTCATCGTGCAAACTGCTACCGCCTACGGCAGATGCATGGTCATGTGAGGCTTCTAAGTGGACACTCCCTTTTCTCACCAGCAAGGAGGCACTAGCACTGAGCACTGCAGCCTGGGATGGGGGGCAGGACTGGACTTTGACCTGGGCTGTGGACTGCTGGCCTTGCTGACCATCTTGAAGGCTAGGAGAGAACATGGATTGGGGAGACATTACAGGGAAGAAAAGAGAAAACAATAGCTAGAGTGAAAGCAATCAGAACACTGATTTCAAAAATGACACTTTTCCCATCACCAACAAGCCGCCRAGAAGCTTAGTACAAGGTTACACTTGTTCTGGTCCTTACCCATCGTATTCAGGGAGGAAAGCAGTAAATACTCAATACAGAGGTTAACTTCCAATCTGCAACTTTCTTCCAGCTCAAACCAACTAGATTCCAGAGTGAAGAAGAGAGCAAGGAGCCCGAAGTGTGCTCAAGTGACTTGGCTTGGTGCTGGGCTCCACAGGTAAAATTTACCTTGTAATAACTTGCCGTTTTCCTAATGTTCTAAGATCTCAGATTCAGATGCACAATAAAACAGTTTCTACACATGTGAAAGCCAAAGAATCTCTATCAGATGCGACCAAAATACAAAAGAATACCACAATATACTGCAAAAGAACCAAAACCATGACTCAACTGAGTGAAATACAACTTTATAGATAAAACACTATTTATACTAGCTTCTATATTCTGAAATAAGACTACATGTGTTACATACAAAACATATATAAAAATATTCTCATCACCAACTGTTACATTCTTTTCTAGCCCATATTGTAATCACATTGAAAGGGATCCATTAGTTTAGAAAATCYTAACAACTGGGAAACCTTAATTTCCCAAAGATATTCCAATTGTTTTATACATTTTATAAAATTTAAAAATTAGTATTGTTAATATAAATTTATTTTATCGTTTATAAAACTAATTTTTCTATAATATTTACTCATTTACATTTATGATCACTTAAGATACTATGAATTTCATTATTAACATTATTAAAATAAGTTACTCTAATTTAAGCTGATAAAATTACTGAAATGTTTTAACTGTCATACATCAYTCTACACACGAGGCCCCAGCAGTGTTTCACTCTGTGAATGTAAGTGTACTCAAAGCAATTCCAGACACTGTCACTAACATAACCAGGCACTAGAACAGGAAGAACGCTGCCCAGGGTGGCCTTGCTTAGCTTACCGTTTCTAATGATATTATTTTCTACTAAGACTGACCCTTGAATCCACTGCAATCAAAGCCCTAGACACTGCTGACTGACAGTGAAGTACAGGCTAAGCTGTGGTTACCACAACTCCACTGACAGTCACCCATCCCTGGGATCTTTAAATTTTCCTTCTTCACTCGTGCCAACTGTATTTCAAGTACAATAAGCACACATCACAGGTATTAGCCACCAAAGTGGTCGGCTGCTAATAATGACTGCTTGCCATAGAGGCAGGACAGCATGTATTACAGAACATGTGTCCCGCCGCAAAAGGCCTCCGTCAGCATGTCCTCTGCAGGTCTGACTCAGAGCCGCCGACAAGTGTGCACTCTCAGAAGCGAGCCTGCAYGTTCTGGTGGTTGTGCACACTGGCACTAGCCACTTAGCAGTTTTCTTAGACTATTTTCCCAGCAGCTATTAGTCAAGGGAGGGTCACAAGAGACTGGTAGTGCAGCTCGGTGGCAGAGCCTTTGCCTAATGGTGTCAAACCACAGGTTCATCTCCAGCACTACAAACTTAAAAAAGAAAAAAAGATCTTGTTAATTAAACAGTTTTTATTTTCCATATATGGCTGATGTGCCCCTCTTCATCAGAAGCAATCTAAACTTATCCAAGAGCTTCATCAAAATGAACTCAACCAAAAAGTTTGTACTCAAAGCTTTCTATCAGTAATTTCACTTAAAGTCAAAAGAAATATCATATTGAAACTAGTCACATTTAATGTGAACAGATCTGAGAATATCCTAGTCAACAAACTACCAATGTCAATGTCTATCCAAATATACACAATGTTTTCAAAATATTAAGCAGTGCATGAAGGCCAACTCCCAAATAAATGAAGGAAACTAGTCAAAACCTATTGTAACTATGGAGTTTTAAACACATAAGGCAGTAACAAACATTTATATTCATACTTCCTGCTTTCAAAGCCCGCAGCAGCAGCAGCAGCAGCAGCAGCAGCAGCAGCAGCAGCAGCAGCAGCAGCAGCAGTGGCGGGAAAGGCTGGCTCAGCACCAATGGCCACGAGTCACACCCCAAGGGCGGTACTGACTAGGCTAACAGGCACAAGTATGCTGGGAAATATAACAGTTTTTCTTCTTTTTTCTTTTCATTTTTACCGTAGTAAATATTTTATCACACAGTAAAAGGAAATCTACACCTGTCATTATGGGCTGGTAAGCAAGCATACTGATAATCATTCCCATTTAAATGACAGACATACAGCTCCTCTATACACCGAGATAGAACCTGGCAGTTCTACCTCACATTGTCAGTTACCTTAGTGTCTCTCCAGCTGAAATGTAAATTCTAAAAGTATTCCTTTATGCCAAAGAATATACAGGTTCCGGAGGAAAAACTGTCCTGAGTTTTAAAAAAAAAAACCAAAACTGCTGAATTCATCTGAACACAAAATGACCCCATGGATTTCTAACCTCGTGCTCTCAAAAATGACTGTGACCTCATTTTATTATAGACTTTTAATCTCATATTTTAAATGAAGGTAAAGATACACTAAAGCTGTTTGTTCTTAACCAAAATAAGATGATTGATTTCCTTCTATCCCAATCTACCAAGAACTCAAAAATATGACTTAGGGTAATAAATATTAAACTCTTTATAGTATAAGGAATTTTTAATATTTGTCTTTACTTTAGCTCTAGTCACTAAGAAGAATTAACTAGGGCCTATATAGCCTACCTATGAAGCTAACTTAATTAAAAATTTTTAATAATTCTTAAGGAGCTTACTATAATAAGATTTGAATAAGCATGCAAACTCTCTTTGGAAGAAAGTTGCTCATTTAATCCTAATTCTTGTACATATATACTTTATCACATGCCTTTTGGGGTGGTTAAGTTACTCACCAACATTTACAATAACCTATTATGGTCTCTTTTTCTGAAGTTTTACCTTCTTTGATCCTATTTACCTACAGCCAACATCAATTTGAAAGCATTAAGTTGAAAAATTCAGAAATAAACATCACACTTTTTAATGTATTAATAATAGTTTATGATTGCTCTATTTTGTTAGTAGTTATTGTTGGYTTCTTGCTGTGCTGAATTTATAGATTACACTGTACAATAAGAATGAATCAAAGCAGGGAGGGGGGTGGGGCAGGGGGACAAACTACAYATACACGGTTTTGTCTTAGCCATGGTTTCAAGATATTGTGTGGACTTGTAGGCCACTTCCAGCCTATCCATGGATAAGGGGGATTATTTCATAAGAGTGTACTTGTATTTATAGAGCAATTTTAGTGAAGGCATTGCCACGCCTGTTCTATTCATTTTTGACAAAATGTTTTCCCAAAGTTTAAATAGCCATTCCATTCTCTAGTTAAGGAGAACATTATTATTCAGTAGTTCACACTGACAAGTAATGGCAATTTACTTTACCTAAGAAATCTTCCAATTGCARGCGTAATTTACTAAGTTGGTATTTCTCCTAACGTTTTACGTTCTCTTTACGTTCTAGTTTTATTTTTATCTCACCCAAAATAAGTCCCTCTATATAGACACATGCAATTTTGTACTGAAAATACTCTGGTGTTTCAATAAAACCTGCATGTTGAGCACTGGAAGGTGACTTTCAAGCAGCCAAATGTAAGTCCTTAGAAGTAAATTCTCAACCATTAAACCCTAGAGAGAGGCAGGAAAATCTGTGTGCCTGGCTGGAGTTGGAAGGGCAACTCTACACTCCACCAGGCAGAGAAAGAAACCTCCTTCCTCATTTGTTGGGCAAGTCAGTCTCAGCAGACATATTCATGGCAAAGAATAAAACTCTAAGATCAAACAGGCTAAAACTGTTTATAAAAGGGAAACAGAGAAGGCCGGAAGGCAAAGGGGCTGTCTGCAGCGAGTCTATGCAAGGGGCAAGAGGAGGCCAGAGCCACGCCCAAGCAGGTGGCGCACGGTCAGTCCTGCACACTGGACTGCGCGCCACACTCACCAGCAGGAGGAGAATCCTGCAGCAGGAAAGGAAGGAGAGGACATAGGTGTGGAAGGCCCACAAAAGTTTCTACCACAAATGTATCTTTAAATTGGTTACATTCCCACTTTTATGTTTTAAATATTATCTCTATATACATGTTTTATGAAGTTGTGTATTATTTAAGAAACTAGAAAGTGAAGATGAAATTCTTGGGTATAATGTAAAGCTCAACAACAAAAGAAACAAAATATTTTAAATGTTTAAAGCAATGTTTTAAATCAGAGGGGAATATAAAATGATTTTTTTTAAAAATAGAATTTTGCTATTCTGAAAATCAAGTTTGAGGAGGGCAGGGGAATGCTTGTGTCTCCAACCTACCAAGTACTCAAGGGAAGCCAGTCTTTCTTACGAGGTTGGCAAGTTCAAGTTAGAACAGGCCTGAAAACAACTTACACATGCTTGATGCGCATACTGCTTAAGCATGTACAAGATCATGTGATATTCATGTTTGTCCTTTTGAAGTAAAGCACAAGTCTTTTGAGAAGGTCTTCATATTTCTAAATCAAGACATGGCCTCTAAATCCTTAAAAGTTCAAGAGATTATCTCCAAGATCATAAATGGATATTCTCCAAGTTGAGAATATTGGAAAAATGTTTTAAGTACATGACAGAAGTTGAGAAATTCAATAATCTCTACATGTAAATAGGTATATATCTGACCATACTTTACATAAATAAAATTCTGTTTCTGTGTCCTTTACTTGGTTCAAATTTTACAGTATAAATAAATAAAATGTACTCTTCTAGTGACATGGACTACTCAAATTGACTTCATACAGTGAAGTCAGATTCTACTTCTCAATAAGGTTACCACTTGTTCTGTAATTGTTCATATTTAACACTGTAAAGACATTGCATTAATATAATTCAGAGTAGGAAACACAACAAATCTAACTTAACAGGTATGTTTTCACTTCTGTTGTTGCTAATGTGCTTTTGCAATTTAAAAACCGGGCAAAGTCAGTTTGACAACTTTGTTTAAACAGTACACACAGGCATGCTAATGCAGGAGGCTCATAGGCACATGCAGAAGAAACCCAGAAGAGCCGAAGATATACAGAAGAGAAAGAAAGAAAAGCAAGTCTCTTCAAAAGCTTTCCTGGTCAGAAAGAACAGGTTAGAAGGCTCACTGCATGCATGCTGAACTTGGTGGAATTGTAAAATACCATACCTTAGGGGCGATCCGACGAGCAAGGCAGGAGGGGTAGGGTTACTCCCTGCATTGTGCCGGCGCCGTACTGCCTGGCGCCTAAATGTGCTGCGTTCACGGCGAAAGGCCACTGCCTCCTCGCTGGCCTGTGCTGCTGTATCAAGACAGACTTAGGTCAAACAGGAGCCTAGGTCAGAGATGAAAATAGCAGCTGAGCCTGTCTCTTTCTGAACTGCCCACCCTCTCAGGAGAAGGAACACTTGGTCTTCTGTCACATTAGGGAGAATATGCATAGTATGTGTCCTTTCTCCAAAGTTAGTTTTTTGGAAAATAACATTTTAGATCTATTACCTCACCAACATCTCTTCATCCTCAACTTGCTAATCTGAAATGGCTGTTCCTTTAAATGTTTTCTAAAAGCCCCATTATTTTTGGCATATATCCATTTTCCCTTTAAGTTTCCCAAGCRGCAAGGAGCACTTGTTTCTTGTCTTTTAGGACTAGTAAAAGCAGCATGAACACACAGATGCTCCCTGAGCTGGGCAGGGCCCAAATCTCATCYGCCATCATTAATTTAAAGCACCAAGGGTGGAAAGCACACTTAATACACAGAGCACTCAGCTCAGCACGGTACATCACTGAGGGCTTGAGCCCCCTAGGCTGGCTGGGAGCTATGACCTGAGGCTGCTGTGGCCCAAGACTGAAACAGCAGTCTGCTGCCTGTCACCCAGGAAAGARCAAACTCCAAAACTCAAAGTATATTTCTTCTGAGTGGTACCATCTTTGTATCACCATGAGGTAGAAAGTTGTCTGACAATCTGACTTCAGACTATTCACTGTGGACGCCAAGGAGTCAGGGGGAGTGAACTGGTTCTCTCAACGCCCCAAGCTGTCATCCCGACACTGACTGCAGGTTGGCAGAACCAGTTTGCRAAATGTTCATGGTAACATAAATCTGTCTAAACTGAAAGGGGCTTCATCAGAACGTTACGTACAAACTTTAAGGCTGTGGCCCTACTCTGCTCAACACYAGGGGGCAGTTTCACATCTGAACATAYACTTGGTCCTCCCCAGTAATCTAGGTATTCTGTGAATCTTTGGATTTTGGGAAAGGATATTTTCATGCTACATATGAGTAAACTGCAATAAAAAAGAAGTTCACACAAAACCACTTTTTATAGACATAAACAGGACTTTAGATGTGAAAAGGTTGTTGTTTGTATGTGGAAATCAGAAAATGTCCAATGAAAACTATGAAGCTGATGGAATTGGGTCTGTGCTAATACAGTAGCCACTARCCAGCCAGGAGTGGCTATTTAACTTTATATTAATGAAAACTAAAGATTCAGCTCTTCATTCCCGAGCCACATCTGAGCACTCAGGAGCAGCACGGCGCACGCGCCAACCCCGGCTAGCCACGCCAACACCACTCAGAGCAGTCCCACGCRGCAGGCAGCAGATGCAGAKCTGCAGGGCACATCCTGCCTACCAACTACCATAACCTGCAGACAAATGCATTCTGCGTCATCAGAGAAGCACGCTGCAGGGCAGTGCCAGGTAAGAACAAACCAGGTAGGGAAGCAGGCGTGCAATGAGGTGACACCTGCACAGGCAAGCCAACTTAGAGGCACAATCACCAGCTGGGAACTCGATTCAAGAGCTACCCTGTAACTACTATATTAAAAATTTCTATTCTACAGTTAAACTATGTGCTATTTTTTAACCAACCATTACTTCTAACAAACTATTATAATCAATTTTACTGGTTGAGTCAGCGTCATTACTGAACCTTCAAACACTCTCTGTTCTGTGGCAAATAAACAGAAAATTAAACCCAGACAACATTTATGAGCTCGCTCAGGGAACATAGCATGTGATCAGTGACCACAGAAAACAGGAAGAGAAATGGTTTTCTTTATTAATCTGTTATTGAAGACTTGGTGGTATTACTAAATGCAAAGGACAAGAAACAAAACAGAACAGAACAGAACAAAACACCATTCAAACAAAAAGATGAGTGCCCATTTTTAGTAAAAAAACAAAAAAACAAAAAACAAAAAACAAAAAAAATCAAAAACCTGAAAATTTTGTTGGCTGTGTTGGAGAGATGGGTCCAAGAACACGGCTATTCTTCCGGAGCACCTGGGTTTGATTCCCAGAACCCCTAGAGCCACTGACAACCATGTCTATAGCTCCAGTTTCAGGGGAACTGATGACTTCATCTGGCCTCTRCAAACACCAGGCACACACAGCACACATATTCAGGCAAACCTCTCAAATACATAAAATAATAATAATCATAATACCCTTTAGTATCTTAAAAATAGACACCTTTAATTTTACACATTCCTATTTTAATCTATAAAAGTTAAATTACTTATTTCCTTTTAATCATGCGTACATGCCTATGCTTGTGTTGGGATGTGCATCCTGGTGTAGGTACGCACAGGGGCCAGATCCCCTGGAGCTGGAGTACAGAGGTGCTGAGAGACACTCTGGTCCTCTGCAGGAGTACTGTGTGCTCTTAACCTCTCTGAGCCATTGCTCCAACTCCTCCCTGACAACAYATCAAGAGGAGAGATCAGGCAGCTACTGAACATTACACTCACTACATATACTTCTCTCAGTAATGGGCTTCACAACCTATTGTTAAAGGACTTTTCAGAATGTTCTCTGCAACAACTGCCGTAACAACAACATTCACCTAAAGCCAACATGCTTTATTATGGACAGAGTAAATACAACTAAGCGACGCCGTCTGAGGAAAGTGCTTCTTGTATAGAACACCTGTGTTTAAAACCGAGTCCCAAGTAGGTAGTTGTATGGGAGCCAAAGGGGGGTCAGGGCATCTTTAAAGCTTAACGTAGATTCTTCTAAGCACAGAGTTACATACACTTTAACCACATTTAAAGTAAACTAAAGACAAGTGACGCACTGTGTGTGTGTGTGTGTGTGTGTGTGTGTGTGTGTGTGTGTGTGTGTGTTTGCTCACCTAAGGTCAAGTGCACTTGCCCAAGTATGCATTCCTAGAGGTAAGAGGTCCACAAGGTAAGAGGCCAATGTGAAGTGCTTCCTCTACCTTGCTTTTTGAGACAGGATTTCTTACTTTAACAGGGAGCTCACCRAYTTCGCTAGCCTGGTGGCCAGAAGACAACCAGACCCAGCTGTCACCACATGCCTGCACACCACCGCACTGGCTCTTACTGGGCACTGAGGATCTGAACTTAGGTCTTTGTGTTTTTGCAGCATGCCCTTTACCTAATAAATCATCGCGCAGCCATTTCTGAATCACTCAAGTTTACAAGAGAAAGAACATTTTAAAAATAACAGGAGGAAACTTCTAGGGAATCAAATCCTAGGCCTGGGGAAAAAAGTTTCTTCTTTGTAAAATTATGACACCAGGGGAGAGGGAGAAAATGTAACAAAATCTTTTGCATTGCATATAACTAAATATCTTCTAGCAAATAAATAAGTAAACTGTTCAAATCTTAAGTCTATGAAATATAAACAGTGAGAAACTTAGCACTCTAGGAAGAACTAATTTAAATGTGTATATGGGTAAAGGAGAAAAATTCAGAAGCATTCCAGTAATTAAAAGACTATAAGACATATAAAACTTTTAGGGATATATTTTAAGTTTGTTCCATCACAAGTCTTGACTTCTAGTGTCTTCCTTATTTGCATTAAAGCATCCTTAGACGAGACAATTTATGATAATCTCAGACAATTCCACATTTATATTTCAATTTTGTCCCCCATATACCCTCCTCCCCTTGTTTGTTTGAGACATATCTCAGGTAGCAGAGGCTGGCCTCAAACTCATATTCCTGCTGTCTCTACCTCCAAAGCACGGGGTTATTAACAAGTGTATGCTACCAGGATTGGACTATATGTTCATTAAAATGATGCAGTCTCTTGATGAGGTTTATGCTAAATGCAATCCATAATAATAAGACATTTGAAGACCCCTCCTATTGTAACATCTTTTAATAATGGAGATCCATTCAAGAAATGTAAAATCAGACCTAAAGATCACTTCTAATTTATGTTAGAGAGTTACAGAAAAATCTACACATCTGATATGGAACTGTTTGGTACAGCAATTTATATTTACACCAGTGAACTAATACATTATCAGCTGGCTTTATAGATGGCAACAAGAAAAGATGCAAATAGAAGATTATAAAGGAGTAGAAGACAAAAGGTATCCCAAAAAGTCTCAAGAGCTGGAAAGCTCCGAGTCCAACTAGGTGAGGAGGTTTTCTACAAACTGTTTCACTCACGCRGCTTGTGGATTACTCATAGTGCTCACAGGCTCGAACGACACAGGCCAGCTGATAGAGCGTTGCCCAGCACGTAGGATCCCCATGTGATCCCCAGTACCACATAAACCAGTCAAGAAATGGGAGCAGAAGACTCAGAAGTTCAAGGTTATTGTCAGGTGTGCAGCAAGTTTGAAACTGGCTTGGACTAAGAGAGTTCTTGTCCCTGTCCCTGTTCCCCTTGCAAAAGACATAGCTACTTCTAGTAGTCCTGTTGTAGCTGGCTCTTGGCAGTACCTCAATTGCCACTTAAAAAGTAAGGACATGGAGATGATTAGAAACTACTCAAGGAAACTGTTCATTCTGGAAAAAATGGATATATCTAAGGGAAACTCTGAAGATAAAAATGCCTCAAACAGAGGCAACAATATGCTACAAGGAAATGAAAATTTTAAGAACTATGACTAAAGTACAAAGCAAGTATTTATATACCTTAAAAAACTGAGACATTTACAAACATTCAAGAATATACTAAGATAATTTAAGGTCAAACTCTTTTATGTAAGGACAAAACTACCATAGAAAGAAATGAGCAATAAAAGTATCTTGTAAAAATACTCTGAAAGTAATTCTAAAGGAAAACAAGAAATTCTAAAACATTATGAATTCTAAAAACAAAACAATATTTTGATCTAGGCATGAAAACTCACTTTATCTAAAGAGCTTTCCTTTTCTTCCTTCACATATCAGCCTCGCTGCAAACAATGCAAACCTCGGTATTTCTGGAAAGAGCCTGCTCTAGGAGAGGAATGAATGCTTACACTCATCATGTGCATGGAGTCCAAAGGCCAATTCCATTCTGATGGGAAGCAATTCCCATCTGTGCCAACACTCTAAGTGGCCACTCTGCTTCTGATAAGTCAACAAACAGCAAACAACAAGACCGTCAGCTATGGTGAGTGACAGTGCTAGCATATCCTCACCGCGATTCTCCATAATCTCAGCAGCCCAGCAACATAACTGGATAGATGAAACCTGCCTCCGAGAAACTCAAGGATGGGCTGGAGGGGTGGCGCAGTGGTTAAGAGTGCTCGCTGCAGGGACCAGAGTGCAGGTCTAGAACGCAGCTCCAGGGATTACTCTATGTTCATACACATAAAATAAAATGCAAAACTTAAAAATTCTCTTAAAATACTTCTCTCAGAGAAATGAAGGTTAAGTAATGTAGACAACTAAAATTAAGGACAGCCAGGCAATTGAGAGCACTGGCTGCTCTTGCAGGGAACTGGGGTTCAATTCCCAGCACCCACAGACTGGTTCACAACCTGTCTAAGAACCCAACATCCTCTTGTGACCTCTGTAGGCACTGCATCCACATTGTGTGCATCCACAGCAAAATGCCCAGACACATAAAATAATAATGCAAGTAAGTCTAAAAAACCAGAAAGGCAGACTACTGCATAAATCACAATAAACAAATGCAAACTGCTCTACTTCAGCTATTCTTTATAATCTGACAACTAATATAGAAAGCATACTATAAGCATAGTAGCATCATGTAATACTGATATGTAAAGTACTGCATAAATTTAGGGGCCCAAGAGAAGACCATCTTTATTTGAAATAAGACAAGTTAGAAAATAGGACATTTTTATTATATATGTGTATTTTTTATTTTTAAAATATTAGTAATAATCTATATAAAGATTARGTACAAAGCAAGATGCCAATTAAAAATATCTTAGTAGGAACTTAAAAATTTTCGCCCAGGCAATTGCAGACAATTATTAATAAGACTTGACTTTGCACAAAGAACTTGATTAGGAATGGAAGGTCTTAGAGTACCCACAGGAGCAAGCTGGAGATGCAGCACCACGGCAGAGGGCCTGCCTGGCACACAAGGCCACAGATGACAGAGAGCAAACCACTGCTATGGTATGACTACACACCATAAAGTAAGTTACATGACACATCCTTGCCAAAAAGGCAAAACCTACATTAGTAGATAAGCTACTAAAAACATTATTCTTTTAGTATTGAGTGGAAAATTGAAGATTCGGGTATTTGTATTTTTACTATGTTAAGTTTCACATCTCTAATTTATTTCAACATGTGCCTACATCCTTGTATTTAACTACACATCACTGAACTAACAGTGTGAAACAGGGCAGGACACATACATATCTGTAGCATAGCAAACTAGCCTGCTTCCTAATTATAGCACTACTACTAGACATTTACCACATGCTAGGCACTCTCAGCATTGGAGGCACTCTCATCTTTCACTGTAACGCAGATACTGCTGTCACCCACCACATCCTCAAATGGCAGCACAGAGGCCGAGTGAAGAGAAGTGGACCTCTGAGGGTAACAACTACAGTGGAGCCCACAGGCATGTGAGTCCTAGGCTGCATCGCTACTATTACATGCCATTTTATTATAAAACTTTCAGGTACACTTTCACAATTTATCCCATTACCTACTAACAGTATTCACCAATATAATAGAGTAAGTTTTTGAAGAACCCAAATCCACTAGAATTAAAATTTACTCATGGTTTTATGTCCAGGAAAGTTGTCTATGAGTGTGTATGTCTGTGTCTGTGTGTGCATACATGTGTATGTGGTGTGTGTTTATATAGTGTGGTAGAAGTGATGTGTGTTGTCATGTTTCTGGAGGACAATATACATGACAGAATGGACAGTCCAGACACATCACTCTTAAACTGCCAGAACAGATTGTAACAAATGACGCTCAGGTCAATACGTACTGACATTCTGTCCGTTTCAAATCAGAGTTTAAATCCTTCTTGCTGCTTCCAGTTTTCTGGAAGTTCAACCAAACCACAGCAACCTTTGTATTTAGGTGCAATGGAAACAACATAAATCTCCAACACATCTAAGTAATTTTGTTTTGTTCTGATTTTCAGTATACGCACAACAAAAACAAATAAAAGAAAACCTAGTAGGACCCTCCTTTAACAAAAAGTATTTTCAACTTCCTGCATACTAGTGAATTTCTTCCACTAAGCTGAGATTTAAAAAATTTAGTTCATTGTTTTATTATTAATATTTAATAGACATTTTAAAGATATAAACAAAAAATCTGTAATCTGGAAGTATGAGGACTTATACAGTCATAGAACTGTATGAAAAAGCAAATACCACTGCCCATGTACTTTGTAAAAMAAACAAAACAAAACAAAAGAGGAAAAGCCACATCTGCTGTGGAAGGATGTGACACAATTGTGCACAGACAGACTCGTCACGCCAGCCTACACAGACACAACACGCACATTTTGGCAATAACATTTATTTCAACAATACTTAGGCCTTATTAGCATTCTCAGTCTCAAATGTATGTGGCTGACTTAAAGAATTAAGCTCTCTTTTCAAACCTAATGAATTCTATGACACCATAAACAGAAACACATGACACAGTTTCTCTGAGAAGCCTTTGCAGTCTTTCAGATCTGTTGTAAAATAAAGAATGATATCCAGGTCAAAAATTCCTAGGAATTTAATTACTGCACAGCTACTAAGTGGCAGCAACTACTTCAGATACAATTCATCTCTAACATATAAGCTAGAAGACTACTTTGATAGATCCTTCAGCACTAAAAATAATTTCTTTACATTCCCAATATGTTGATTTTTTCAGAACCTTACCAAAACCACAAAGTATGTTTCCACAATAAGACCTTTGAAATAGTGTTAATGAGTTTGAAATTCTTTTGAGGTAAGTGTAGACATGCTTAAAAATGTCTGCATAAACAGAACATTATCATAGCAAATGACAACAACCCTTATATTACAGATACATGTGTGCTGACAACAGGAGGCTCATTCTCACTCTAGCAAAACAAGCAATGACCTGTATGAGGAGGAGAAAATGGGAAAACACCCTTGATAAGAGGCCTAACACACACTGAAACAGCAGTGAAAATCCTAAAATCACTAAGTCATCATTTTACCCAAACACCATCACCATCACAGGGGATACCATGGTAACTCTTAACGGATTAAAATACTAATAGAGCCATATGACATGTTGCATTCCTTTAATCCCAGCACTTGGGAGGTAGAGGCTGACAGATCTCTGTGAGCTTGAGGCCAATCTGGTCTATGTAGTGGGTCCCAGGCCAACCAGGGCTACACATTGAGATCCTGTCTCAAAGATTAAAAAACATATAATCACATGATAAATATATACTATAAACTTCAACTTAAYTTAACTTTAAGGACAGTATGAAATTATAGGAAAAATTGTTTCTTAATAACTAAAACTTGGACTGAGAGAAAAGTACAGAATTAAAAAAAGAGTTGGCTATCCAAATCTACACTGACGCTACAGTAGCATTTGGAATGGTCTCATGTGACTGGAGCACCCGCCTCTGGAAGCTCAGCTGCACACTGTGGAAGTCATGGCTGTGAGTGGGTTGTCACCCTAATAGAGCTGCAGTACTGTTGCTATTGTATAAAGGGCAAGAAACAACTGGGTTATTCCTAGCATGACTAGCTTAGAAAGGAGAGGCRGTCAAGAACCACTGGAGACCACCATGGTCACCAAAAGAAGTGTGCTTTCCTAACCCAGAGGAACTGTACTTTCTGCAGGTTCTATTAGACTATTGTGAGCAGCAGTGTCAATCCACAGTGGTCCCATAGCTTACTCACCTCCAGTGGCTGCATCTTGCTCTTCCCCTTCAGGAAATGCAACCTGGCTTGGCAAACTATTCCTGGACCGTGTGACTGTCTCTAACTGGGAAGCCCTGCCCAGTAAAGACAGCTCATCCAGCACCTCTCCCTCTTTGGCCTCAAGATCTGACTTTGAAGTGGTTAAGGGCTTTATACTGTCTGGTGCCAGCAGCCTGTTTGAGTCATTCAAACAGGCCACAGTGCCACTATCCAAGCTCAGCACCCGAGCCCGCGTCTTGGCACTGTTTGTGCTGGAAGTCCTCCGAGAGGCTCTCTTTTTGATGGTTCCCTCAGGGCCCGGATGAGCTCTGTGCGTGTGGTCGGAGTCTGTGCCCCGGGACTTATGGCCATGTTTGCTCTTGAGGGCACTGTATTTGCCCTCAGGAGACTGGCAGGCATGAGAAGTGGCACTGGAAGAGCTATCGCTGCTGAACTGGTGAGCAGAATGAACACTGGGTGCTCTGCTCAAGTCGCTTGGATCACTAGAGTCCTCATCATGACAAAATACAGCACTGTGCGGCTTGGTTCCAGAGACTCCGCGGAAGGAAACATAGTCCCTATGGCGACTGGAGTCAAAACTGCTGGCCCGTTTCTTTCCTGTGCGCCTCCTGCCTGGCTTGTGGGCAGAAGCTGTCCGGTGGATTAAGCTGGAGGATTTGGGCCGGACGTCTCCTTCTTTCTGCTTCCCACCATCGTCTTTACAAACACTGGCGTCTGTGGAAAGGCTGGGCTTCTCACTCTGCTCCTCTTTGCTCTCTGCACTTTGCTCCGGCGGGCTGTCCCCAGGGACAGTAAACTCATTCGCGTGCGGGTTTTTATTGGCATCTTCTGATGCAGAGCTGCTGGGAGCAACCTGGTCAGGCACCTCCGCAGAGGCCTGAGCATCTGGGGTGTCRGTAGGCCCAGCAGGTGTGCTCCCCTCTGGGGCAGTCTTGTCACTGCTAGTCCTTGGGTCAGTGGCCCCGTGGCTCCTCTCTTCTGCTGAGTCAGCACCACACCCTTTCCTGCCGGCACTCTGGTCTACCACTTTAGGAGATTCCTCATGCTCAGACAAGATGCTCTCGATATGGGTAGAGCTGGTTTGCTCACTTTTATAGCTGCTGAGGGTACTGTTGGTGTCCCTGTCGGTCCCACTGCAGTAGCTCTCGGTGGACCCGCTACTCCGCGTGCTCAGGCTCCTGAGACTGTCCACACTCTTTTCAGCACTCAGTGCCCTGTTCTTCCCGCACTTTGTGGGTTGTTGAGAGTTACTTTTTCTCCGGTCAGCAGCAGGCTGAGACTGTGCAGGAGGGCAGGACTTCCCCACTGAAGACTCCCTAGTGCCTGAGTGAGGTTTACATGAGTCTAACTCAGTAACAGGGTCTAACCCCCTTCTCTGCTGCTGCTGGTAAAGAGGAAGGCCACTCAGTGATGCGTCAGGAAAAGCCACCGCAGAGCTGGAAGTCCGCGGCACTCCTCGTGGCCGGTGTTCCTTCCTGTAAGAGTGTGAATGTAAAGGTACAAGAGAAGCCACTTCTGTGTCACAGGCACTGCACAGTGACTGATCGACACGGTGGTGCTGGCTATGACTTGGCAGGCTCACTTTGTCACTAAAGTCCCTCGGTAAGTCCTGTCCACAAGAGGATAAGGATGGCTGAATAGAAATGAAGGAGTCATTGGAGACCAGGCGGAAAAGCTTTCGATCAGTCGCCAAATCTGTGTCAAACACAGTTAGAAATGTTAATACAGATACACATCAGCTTCTATCCTGGTTAACAAAGAAAAGGATTCACAGTATACAGTACTAAGTCAAGTATACGCACCAAGCAAGCTAACTACTCAACCCAAAGGGCTGGTTTCTGTTTCAAAACTGCACAAAGAACCCATTCTAACTGATGGAAGAAACTGAACTTTCACATCATTTGAGAACATGTTAAGTATCTAAAATATATGTTGCTCTGTGTTATAAGAGAATTCCTTCATCTTCCATTTAAGGCAGGAGCTACCAACTTAAATTATCATATAGACTTCATAAATAGAATTATAGATATAAAAAGTCCATCTATCTACACAAAAGTTGACTTTTAAAATCTTCATTTTGACAGGAAAGGATGCCTGAACCTGATGTTAGCTTCATACAAAGAAAATTATTAATTTAGGTGTGGTAACACATGCCTGTAATCTAAGTACTTAGGAGACTGAGGTAGCAAGACCATGAGTGAGCTATAAATACAAAAAACAACAAAAAGAAAAGAAAAACTATTATTTAATTATTGTAACCCTGTAGACAAACTCAGATTAGGGTAAGTAATTCACTTGAATCTCAGTGGTAAAAGCAAACACTCTCTCCTAAGTTAAAATAAGAATGAAGTTACTATACACATTTATATTCTTTTAAAAAAAAATCTATATCTGGGACCAGCACAGTGGCTTATTGGGAGAAGGCTGGCCTGATCTGGATCCCAGAATCCATATAATAAAGGTAGAAGGAGAGAGCTGACTCTACACAGAGTAATTCCCTGACCTCCACATATGCTCAAGGGCATGTATACAGACACACAGAAACACACACACACTCTCACACAAAATCACTAAATCTATTAAGAAATAGGAGTTTTAGAATGCTAATGATCAGGACTAGAGTGACGTCTCAGCAGTAGAGCACTGGCTGCTCTTTCAGGAGACCTGGGTTCAATCCCCAGCAGCCACACAGAGGTTCCTGACATCTGTAATTCCAGTGCCAGGGATCTGTTGACTTCTTCTGACCAAGTATGCAAGGAATGCACAGATACACATGTAAGAAAAACAGCCATATACATGAGAAATAAGCAATTGAATAAATATTGAATTTTCAAAAATGCTAATGCTCAAAACCAACTTCCCTCAAAGACCTGTGGAGCCGGTGGAGCGTGTGCACGCACGTGTGGAGGCGGAGTTGAGGCAGGTTCCCCCTCAGCTTCCAGCCCTCCCCATAACATGCTGAGACAGGGTCTCTCTGAACCTGGAGCTCACTGGCGTGGTCAGCCTGCTTGGACAGCAAACTCTAGCAGTTGCTTTTTTTTTTTTTTTTTCTGTTTCCCCAAGACCACAGGCCTGCACTGCCACAACTCACGATTTTACACTGGGGATTAGACTCAGGCCCTCTTGTTCCCACAGCAAGAACAGCCAGTGGCTGGCAGGCTGAAGAAGCAAAGGGGATRATAGCAGGGGCAGGGTTCTTCTTCAGTGACAAAAAGGTCTGATAACAGTACTATAATCTTGTGTGTGTGTACTAAAAAGCATTTAAGCTAGAAGGGAGCATTTTATAGAATGAAAGCTGTATCATAATGAGAAATAATAGGACACAAAGTTACAGAATGTTCTCAGTGGTAGAAGTACCAACCACTTCACTCTTCACTCCGTCCTAAGCTAACAGCTACCCACACTTATATGTAAACCAGAACTGTGCTCTTGGATTGTCTCTATTAAGGACAGAAACATGTTATTATTTCTCTTAAAATCTAAACTCCCTCCCATATCGCTCATGTCTTTTGTTAGTTAACATCTTAGTTCCCTTGTCCTTTGTAAGAATTTATTGAAAGTGTAGTTTATAATCAGGAGTTTGTTTTTCTCCTCTAATTCTCTTAAACAATTCTCTTAAACAATTCTTCGGGACTTTTTGTTTGTGTTTTACTGAGTGGTGCTGGAGACTAAACCAAGGCCCTAGCACACACACATGCTAGGCAAGTGCTCTCCCTCTCAGTCACATCCCCAGTTTAACAGGTTCTGATACTCCTCCATTAAAATTACTTGTCAAGGTAAACAGTATCTCCACTGTTGTAAGTAATGGCCAAGCTGCATCGTCAAGCTCTGTGCCTGAGCAGCAGCAGTAAGACAGATGAGCCTTCCTCCAGCATGCTGGCATCTAGCAGGCTCAGAGTTCCTCTTGACACACCAGCAGTTTCTATTCAGTCTAAACTTCAGGGCAGAGCCCTGAGACTTTTCAATTCCTTACCTATACTTCCTGTTTGTCAATCTCTCCCAGCTTCCTGGCACCAGAACGAACACTCTAGATGTACTGTTGTCCCTGTATTCTTCAAGCCTGTATGTGCATGGGAGTGAGCTAGAAAATTCTGATCCTGGGCAGGSAAGACATATGTGGGACAGAGCAAAGACACTGGCAAAATCTCCTCCTTGGAGGTCAAGAATCAGGTGAATCCCACACGCTCAGTTCTASTGAGAATCTAGACTCTTAGGACAAAACAAGTCCCAGGCACCTGRCACCAAGGCAGTCCCAAATAATATTTCAGCAGCTCAAACAGTTGCCACTAGGTGGTGACAAACCCCAGTCAGGACCATATAAACCCTGTTCCAGCTAATCTTGCAAAACTGACCCATTAGTTAGTTTACCAACTTCAAAAGAACCCAACTCAGTTTTTTTTTTTTTGTTTTGTTTTTGTTTTTGTTTAAGAAAAGGTCTCACTCTATAAATGGAGGGTGGCTTGGAACTCACTTTGCTACCTTGCTGCCTCAGATTGGCCTTGAAAAAAGCAACAATCCTGTCTTACCCTCTCAAGTTATGGGTATGAACCTGTATGCATAGCTCTTACTCCATAATTACACACACAAACGGGGGGGGGGGGGGGGGGGGGGGGGGGGGGAGAGACAGACAGACAGACAGACAGACAGACAGACAGACAGACAGACAGACAGACAGAGAGACAGAGAGAAAGACAGAGAGAGAGAGAAAGAGAAGAGAAAGAGAGAGAAAACAGACTATGGACCTGCCAACTTCAACATCCACCCCTTTGGTACAGTCTCAGAGTCAGGTCACAGTGGCAGTTCATCTTCCTAGGAATTAGAACAAGCATCTTCATGACCTCTGAGAGGTTCTACCACCCACACAAACTGGTTTTCAAACCTGACAGGTGTGCTCCTACTTCACACTTCCTGCATCTGCTGTCCCCTGCAGAGAAGGGGCTCTCTTCAGGTCTCTAATGTAAAAAGCTACTCTAAGATTACTACTCTTCCTAGTCTCTATCTCTGTATACTCTTATAACCTATTCACAGTAATACAACTCCAGAATGAGACCATGAGAGTCATAAAAGGGTACAAATTGCTCACTGATTAATTTATAATATTTAAAACAGTGCCATGTACATAGTAAGAACAGATAAAATAATATTTGAGAAACCAGAGAGATGGCTCCTGCATTAACAGTGGTTGCTATTCTTGAGTTCAGTTCTCTCTCTGTCTCTCTGTCTCTCTGTCTCTCTCTCTTTCTCTCCCCCCCCCATATCCACACTCATACTCACATACTCACATCCACAAACAATAAGTATTTTTTACACTATTTTAAAGTAGTATAATAGTTTTAATTTAGCTGTGACTGTGGGTGAGTTTCCTGCAACTCCTTTTTAAGTCAAAATGGGCTCATCTGTAACGTGACAACAGCCTGAGGTGACAGCTAGGGAAAGGCACATGAAGACAACCAACCCCGTGGAGGAGACACCAACCAGCCAAGAACTGGGATATAGGCCGGCCGTGTTCATAAAGGACTCATGTCAGTGTGGTACAGCCATGCCCACTCACAAGTAGTTTAGGGATGCTTCCCCTCCATAACAGAGCCTGGTACCGAGGGACACATGAGCTGCAGAGCTACCTCTGCAAAAATGAGCATGTGGACTTCTGAGCTACACAACAGTCTATGCCAAGTGAATACCAGACATTATCTAAGCTTCTCTATCCCTGGCTACAATGGTAGAGTTGTATGTGTATAAATCTCAACCTGCYGCACTATCATAAAACACAAACAACAAAACCCTTGCTTAGTGCTTTTTAGGTACACTGTAAGATAACGAGATACATGACTCCTAAATACAAGCAGGCTCAGTGCTCTAAGACTATGACCTGGTTGTCAAGCCAACACAATGATACACATTATAGAAATGAATACTGCAATATGAAAAGTAACTGATTTAACTTTAATTTGAAAGAAAGAAAATGAAATCCATACCACACAGTTTGTTTAGAGGTCTGGGGGGAGGGGTTCTCAAAAGCAATTTAACAATGACAAAATAACTTTCAAGTACCAGTAACAGAATAAACAGAATATGACTATAAGAAATGACGTTTGGGGGCTGGAGAGATGGCTCAGTGGTTAAGAGCACTGACTACTCTTCCAGAGGTCCTGAGTTCAATTCCCAGCAACCACATGGTGGCTCACAGGCATCTGTAATGGGATCTGATGCCCTCTTCTGGTGTGTCTGAAGACAGCTACAGTGTACTCATATACATTAAATAAGATAAATAAATCTTAGAAGAAGAGGAGGAGGAAGAAATAATGAAGTTTGGTGGGGGTGGGATTGGGAGAAAGGCACATGCCTTTAACCCTAGCACTCAGGTGGAGGAATTAGGTGGGTCTCTATGAGCTTGAGGCAACCTTGGTCTACACAGAAGTTCCAGGCCCGCCAACACTACATATGTATAGAKAGCCTGTCTATCTCAAAAAGAAGAGGAGGGAAAACAAATCGAACWGGGTGAAACATCAAGTTAATGAGCAACTAAAGAAATAGCAGACACTCATCTGCTGTCCCACCCTAGAGACATACAATCTCTTTCTCTGCTTAGTCTAACTTAACTCAGTATGCTGAAAGCACTTAAAAATGCTGCATTGCTACTATTCTAGTGAATTCTTTTATTGTTTCCTACAAGTGACCACATTACAGCCAGACATGGTGGCTGATGCCTGTAACCCAGCACTCGGGAGCAGAGGCAGGAGGATCACCTAAGATTCTGAGGCCAGTCTGAGATCRCAGTGAGTCACAGCTCTGCCAGAGCTATGTGGCAACAGCTTGTACAGAAAATTACCAAACAAGCCTTGTTAGGTGTGAGTAAGGCCCGCCTCCAGGGGCCACACGGCCCAGGCAGACTCACTGAACGCACTGCTTACCTTGTTCTTCACTTCCTTCTTTACACAGACTAGAACTCTGGCCCAGGCTCAAGCTTATGTCATCAGAGGTCTTAGCAGTGTCCGTGTCTCCTACAATGTAGACAAACACATGAGGGCATGACACTGACGCAAAGGCACAGTCAGAAGGGATAGAGAGTGGGAGGTCTGTCACCTACGGCAGGCAGGTCGGCACGCCAGCAACTCTTCACTACGTGCTGAAAGCACTGAACTTCTTACTAAATAGGACAGCCCATGGGAGAACATAGCAATGTGACACAACACAACATGTAACACAGAACACAAGTGATATGGGAGAGTTTGTGCTAGCTTTTTAAAAAAACAGATTCTAAAAAGAAATGCCAATTATTTTATAACAAAACTGAAATTGAGGGAAATGTCCTTCCCTAGGAAGGTTCCCTAGGAAACTACACCACTATACAGCAAAACTATACATTTATTTTAGGTAAATATACAAAAGAGAAATAATTCTCTTTTAATATTTCAATTATGATCACATTTAAAACTTGCATAGCAAACTATTTTTCATAAGCTGCACCCATACTTAGGAAAACATATCC
>BDUI01007738.1:8551-25805 GCA_002335545.1 Apodemus speciosus
TTGGGAGACCCTGCCACAAAAACAAAACCAAGTACTCTGCAGGAAGTGGGTGACAGGTAAGTACCCGGGCATTGTCTAAGAGCAGATGAAGGTAAATGTGAGGGAGAGGAGGAACGGTAAGACCAAGCTCAGGAAAATGTCCCCAAACAGAATCCTAGGGTCACACATACCCTAAGTGGAGACCATGAGTTCCCTTCTGTGATGTTCAATGACACAACATGTGTGTGAAGACACAGGTAGGAAAACTGCAGGGACCAAGCCCTCAGATTCTGGGAGGCTGCCCACTCTCTGRAATCATTMAACCCTGTCCAAAAAGAACCCTTCCACTCATGTTTTCTTGAAAACCTWCATTTAGAATYTTTCCTTTCTGCCCCAGACTGCATTACCCGATYGTCTATACGTTGCCACCGGTGTGGAGCCAGAAGCGCAATTATTTGCAGTCAGTTAATGATGGCTATGCTAGAGAGGCTCCTGGGCAAAAAGTTAGAAATCTGCCCCAGGTCCAAGGCTAGAGGACACACATGGGCTAATGAAGTAAAGCGGGGGAAATAAGCATAAAAGTGAGCCTAAAGTAAAGCATAAAAGTAAAACCTACAGACTGAGGTTATTCTTTCCACCAAATTGCCTGCAGGTAGAGAAACAGAGGGGACAGAGCCCATAGAGAGGACATACAGARGACACAGGTTGCAGTCAATGTGGTTTCCATGGTTGTAACTGAACGGCATCAGGGGCCAAGCTGCACTTAGACTGTAAAAGAAAGTGTCTCTAGACAAAGGGCTTCCTCATCCACTACAACTCCCAGCATCCACTCTGGGCTTCTCTTCATCCCCAAGGATCCTATGATGGCTACCACCAGGTCACAGGAGTATGATCGGGGCTGTAAGTCTGGCAGATCCTGCAGGGCCTCAGCTTCTGCAGGCTTACCCTGATTTAATCTCCAGTCCAGTGTGCTGGCCCCTTGAAGCCTTATCAGCATTTCCATTTGACTATGGCTGGCCTGGGCTGAATGTCTGCGTCTTCAATTATATAGACCCAGGTGAATTTCCCTTCCGGTGCACAGGGTCAAACTTCTCCAGTTGTGAATTCCTGCTACACAACTTGTCCTTTTCCCTTCTGTCCCTTTGGGGGCAGTTTCTCAATTGTCACTTGTGTTCCCAGCTCCTATCTCCGTCAGGTTTCATCTGTACATTTCATTAAGAAGCCATGCCCCATTGGCTTACTTCACTCCAGCATAGATGGTTATTATTATATCCTTTCTCCACCAGACATGGATAGACATATCTTCCTATAGATAGTGAGAACAAGATCTGGGTTTGCTGGGTAGAGCTAACGCAGTCTAGTTCTCTCCAAATTATTGATCCCTGGTCCCTGACCCTTTTGTCCTTAGACATGTCTGTTCCAACACAGGTATTTTTTTTTAATTGACCAAGTATGTATTCACTTTACATCCCAATTGCAGCTTCCTATCCCTCCTTTACTTCTCACATTCACCCCCACCCTCTATCTCCCCAGGAAAGGGGACCCCTCCCCTGGACAGCAACCAGCCCCAGCATATCAAGCTGCAGCAAGATTAGGCGTATCCTCTTCCACTGAGGCTAGACAAGGTAGCCAGTTAGGGATAAGGAATGCAAAGGCGGGCAATGTAGTCAGAGATAGCCCCTGCTCCTGCTTTAGGAGTCCCACATGAAGACCCATATGTGCAGAGGACCTAGGTCTGTCCCATGCGTGCTCTCTGGTAGTCAGTTCAGTCTCCACGAGCCCCCATGGGCCCAGGTTAGTTGACTCTAGGTTTACTTGTGGTATCTTCGACCCTTCTGGCTTTCTCAGTTCCTCTCCCTCTTTCACGGGATTCCCCAAGCTCTATTCAGTGTTTGACTGTGAGTCTCTGCATCAGCTTCTAAGAGTTGCTGGGTGACTTTTGTGCTTGGCTCCTAACTGCAAGTAGAGCAGAATGTCATCAGCAGAGTCAGGGCTGGACTCCCTCTCATGTCACGGGTCCCAAGCTGGGCCAGTAATTGGTTGGTTCTTCCCCCAAGTTCTGCTTCACCCCTAACCCCTGCACATCCTGTAGGCAGGACAAATTGTGGGTTTAAGGTTTTGTGGCTGGGTTGGTGTCCTCATCCCTCCATTGGAAGTCCTGCCTGGTTATCTCATCTCTCCTGTTCCCATTCCCACCCCTCCCCCACAGAGCCCTGTCCTACCATCCACCCCCTAATGTCTATCCTATTTCTCCCTCTAAGTGAGATTCAAGTCTACCCTTGGGTCTTCCTTGTTGCTTAGCTTCTTTGGGTCTGTGCTTTGTAGCATGGTTTTCCTGTACTTTATGGCTAATATCTATACTTATAAGTGAGTATATACCATCTGTGTCTTCTGGGATCTGGGTTACCCCACTCAGGATGGTCTTTTCTAGTTCCATCCATTTGCCTGCAAATATCATGCTGCCGTTGCTTTTAATGTCTGAGTAGTATTCCATTGTGTAGACATACCACATTTTCTTTGTCCATTCTTCGGTTGAGGGACATCTATGTTGTTTCCAGTTTCTGGCTATTGTGAATAAAGCTGCATTGAATATAGTTGAGCAAGTGTCCTTGTTGTATGGTGAAACATCTTTTGGGTATATGCCCATGAGTAGTCTAGCTGGGTCTTGCGGTAGATTTGTTTCCAATTTTCTGAGAAACCTCCAAATTAATTTGTAAAGAGGTTGTACAAGTTTGTTCTCCCGCCAGCAATGGAGACGTGTTCCCATTGTTCCAGCATGGCTGTCACTTGATCTTAGTCATTCTGATGGGTGTAAGATGGAATCTCAGGGTTGTTTCGATTTGCATTTCCCTTACTACTAAGGATGCCAAACATGTTTTAAAGTACTTTTCAGCCATTAAAGAGTCTTCTGTTGAGAATTCTTTTTAGATCTATACTTTTTAATTGGGTTATATGGTTTGTTGATGTCTAGTTTCTTGAATTCTTTATATATTTTGGATATCAGCCCTCTGTCATATGTAGAGTTGGTGAAAATCTTTTCCCATTCTGCAAGCTTCTGTTTTGTCCTTTTGTCTTTGCCTTACAGAATCTTTTCAATTTCATGAGGTGTCAGTTATTATTTATTGACCTTAGTGCCTGAGCTGTTGTTGTTCTGTTCAGGAAGTTAGCTTTTGTGCCAATGCATTCATGGTTATTCCCCACTTTCTCTTCTATCAGATTTAGTGTATCTGATTTTATGTTGAGGTCTTTGACCCGCTTGGACTTGTTTTGTGCAAGGTGATAGATATGGATCTATTTGCATCCTTCAACATACAGATATCAGGTTAGACCAGAACCATTTTTGATGATGCTTTCTTTTTTTCTATTGTATAGTTTTGGCTTCTTTGTCAAAACTCAAGTGTCCAAAGGTTTTGTGTATTTGCTTGTGGTTCTTCAGTTTGATTCCATTAATCAACCTGTCTGTTTTAATGTCTGTACCATTTGGGTTTTATTAATATTTCTCAGTATTACTTGGAATCAGAGATGGTGATACCTCCAAAAGTTCTTTTATTGTATAGGCTTGTTTAACCGATTCTGGGTTTTTGGTTTTTTTCCATCAAAGTTGGGTATTGTTATTTCAAAGCCTGTAAAGAATTGTTTCAGAATTTTGATGGGAATTGCATTGAATCTGTAGATTTTTATTATGTTAATCCTACAGATCCATGAGCATGGGAGATCTTTCCATCTTCTCATGTCTTCTTCAATTTCTTTCTTCAAAGATTTGAAGTTCTTGTCATACAAGTTTTTCACTTGCTTGGTTAGAGTTATAAGTTAATTTTGTATCCAGCCACTTTTCTGAAGGTGTTTGTCAGCTGTAGGTGTTCTTTTATGGAAGTTTTAGGACCACTTATGTATACTATCATCTGAAAATAGCAATATTTTGACTTTTTTCTTTCCAATTTGTATTCCCTTAATCTCCTTTAGTTGTCTTACTGCTCTAGTTAAAACTTAAAGTACTATATTGAATAGATATGGAGAGAGTGGGCAGCCTTGCCTTGTCCCTGATTTAATTTGATGTTGGCTATCAGTTTTCTGTATATTGCTTTTATTGTGTTTAGGTATATGCCTTGTATCTCTGCTGTTTACAAGACTTTTATCATGAAGGAGTGTTAGATTTTATTAAAGGCTTCTTCAGCATCTAATAAGGCGATCATTTTTTATTCAATTTATGTGGTAGCTTACAGTGATGCATTTTTATATACTGAACCATACTTACATTCCTAGGATGAAACCTACTTCATATTGGTTGATGATTTTTTATTCAGTTTGTGAGTATTTTATTGAGTATTTTTACATTAATGTTCATAAGGGAGATTGGTCTGAAAACTCTCTTTCTTTGTTGAGTCTTTGTGGTTTTGGGGTATCAGGGTGACTGTGGCCTCATAAAATTAATTTGGCAGTGTTTCTTCTGTTTCTATTTTGTGGAGTAATTTGAGGAGTATTGGTATTAGAACTTCTTTGAAGGTCGAGAGAATTCTGCTCTAAAACCATCTGACCCTGAGGTGTTTTTGTTTTTGTTTTGTTTTGATTGTAGCTTTCAGATATTAACCCTGTATCATCCCCAAGGCAAACTTCTATAGAGATGAGGACATAGGGATTCAGAGAGGTTCACGGCTTGCCAAGCTGGCTCTTGAAGCCACTTCTTCAGAGACCAACTGTTTTCATTTATTCCGCCACTGTCACCTATCTCACATCCTAGGACAACCAACAATCATGGACAACCCAGGATGTCTGCTCACTGCTGGGATGTCAACCAGTGCTCACTTACCTGAGGTGTGACCCAGCATTCATTCCTTCATGGAAGTGTCTGTCTCTTCATGTGTGATATGGGAAGAAAACCAGCCTCCTGCAGGACCACCATGCAGACAAGTCACACTGGGCAAGACAGCCTCCATACTGGTATTTTATTCTCCCATATAGCCAGTCTTTGAGCACTCCCAGACTTCAGGGCTGACTTGATCAACTAACCCAAGTTAGTTTCTCTGTGACTCAATGTGCTATAAAACCAGAGCTGGAGGCCAGAGTTTCTTTACCTGGACCGGTCCCACTGTACAGCTGGTTCACACCTCTTGACTGGCTGGCACAGAGTAGGTTCACCATCAATCTCTCTTAATAAACAACTACCTTTGTCTCACACTCTTCTCCATGGTTCCTGGAAGGAGACGGCATCTTTCCTTCCTTCTTGCCTGGCAAAGTAGCTGAGCTGACTGACGCTGAGGCCCCGTGTGTGTTCCCCCGTGATGATTTTTCCTGATGTGGTAACATGAAGTAGGAGCAAATGAGAGAAGGGTCCTCTTCCTTGGCAGGTATTTACAGCCTGGATCTACGGGCAGCCTGAACACAGAGAAGCTGCATTAGCCATAAAGCCTTTGGATCCTGAAACCTTAAGGTTGGGTGGCAGGGCTTCTGGCTCCCGAGGAGGCTTGTGCTTGGCTTGCATGCCTCCTGCAGTTACAGGGCTGCCAGCCTCAGCAGCCTTGACTGAGCTTTCCCCAGAACACCCGCCTGTCTGTCTGCAGGGTTCCCACTTTCTCTGCAACAGAGGGGTCCCAGGCAGCGGTGGGGCCCAGATGTACGAGCAGGCTCTGCAGTTCCCACTCCATTCCTAACAAGCATCATGTGTTTCTTTGGCTAAAAGGTGTCCAAGTGAAATCACTTTTTCCATATTACTTTGAAAAGTTTATTTCATCAAGCATGAAAATGTTTAACAATATAGGTTTCTTTTTTAAATCACCATATTGAAGATGTTTCTCTTTTCCTCACCTGGGGGAAGGAACACAAAGATATTTAACTCCTTCCTGAGGGTTCCAAGCCACAGACTTGACATAAATAGTCCTCTGGGAATCACATGATGTGGATGATTGATCAAAAGTTTTAAAAAAAATGCTGCTTGCAGCCTCCACTTAGTGAGGTGACATGTTGGGTTTGGTCCAAGTGATGGTTGTAATAAAACAGAGCAGGCTGTGCTGCCAGGCCAGCCTTACACGGCCATCAATAATCCATTAGGAGAGCATGTGACAGGCTGGCAGCTTCTAGAACCCTCATAGCTCCTTCCCCAGAGAGCCATATTCTCTGGAGGCAGCAAATGCTGATGGGAAAGTGCCCAGAATCCCCAGCAAAGCTTTTCATCCGTCACGACGTACCTCCTCTTCAAGGTTCCCACCACAAGTACCAGAATCAGATGGAGATATGTTACAAGAATATTCCCCCACTGTTCCAGGAGGCCTAGGCTAAGCCAGTCTGCGTGGAATTTTGCCTAGAAGAGGAGAGGTCAGAATCACACTGTAAACTAACACTTACTAACACTTAAATGAAGCTACTTTTCTGTTTTAAGTATATCTGGGAGGCTGTCTACCAGTAGGCAATATGGATCCTCACAGGACAGGAAAGCTTTGGGAAACTGAGACTTACCATCCCATCCCCAGCCGGTGATCTTCCATAGTCTGAATCTCGGGCATCTCCCACAGCTGTACATGCTCAAGGCTTGGCTGCCATTCTGGGGTACTAATGGGAGACAAGAGAATGTAGATAGGGTGGTGCTAGGGGAGGTCTTCTGGTCATTAGGGGCTGTGTGTCCGTTCCTCTTCTTGTTTCCTAGCCAGGAAATTGGCATTTTTGGTTGTTCTGCTGCATGTTCTCATCATGGTATGCCGCCTCATCCCAAGCCCCAAAGCAGCAGAACCAACCCACTGTGAACTGAAACCTCCCATGCTACACTAAGCCTTTCCTCTCTGTAAGCTGCCCCAGGTGTGTGTTACAGTGGCGAAAGCCAGTTGACACACTGGCCCTCTCCTTTTCTTTCATTATGTCCAGTATCTGATGCCATTTCCAAGCGCCACCTGTATTGCTCAGGTGGTCCTTCTCCAGCTACCATACCAGCTTGAACACACCTTAGAATTTCAGGCTGTCTGGGAACCATCTTGGGGCAGTGTATGAGGAAGACAGCAGGTGAATGCTCCGTGTACAGCATTAGCTTTGAATGGGGTTGGAGAAGGATCTATGGGCAGAAGAGAGAGGGGGATTCTCTGGAGAGTAGGACCCAGGCTGGGTCTCACATTTAGGTTGGTGAGACACCAGRAGCAGAAGCAAGCAACCAGCCAATGGGAAGAAAAGGCCCACTCGGGCCCATTGGAAAGATTTTTTCTATAACCTCAGAGGAGTAAGTAGAGCAATGACAGGGATCACAGGGTCAGAGAGCTGCTTCGCTCATGGGTGCAAGTGAAGAAAGACAAGCATTTAACTTTAACAAGATGAATCAGGGTCAGCTATTTGGGATTTGGCACAGACTGAACATGCAGGATCAAATTTTTATCTCTGGAGATATCCTCTGACTTTTTCAACCATGATGTCAAAGAAAGGCCAGACATTAAAGTAACCACAAGGAACCCGGAATGTGCATTTCACAGGCCTCGGCTTTAAGAGCCTCTATTTATCTAAATAAGGAGGGGCCTGGGGCATTGTAATCAAAGTGGCTTTTCTGAATTCTCATGCTTTCGGCCTTTTGGGGGATTTTTCTATAAAACTGAAAGACAGCGCTGATTTTGCTTTTACTTTTTAAGCACAGATGTGAGAGAAATAGCACAAAAAGCCTGAGGTTCAGTGAAAGAAAGAACTTTAGCAACCAGTTCTAGATGAGAAGTCTTGCATGTGTTTGTTTGTTTGTTTGTTTGTTCACTTTTGAGACTGATTAGCCTTGGCGGGCCTGGAACTCCTCTTATAGACCAGGCTGACTTTAAACTCAGAGATCTGCCTGTCTCTGCCTCCCAAGTGCTGGAATTAAAGGTGTGTGTCATTATACCTGGCTCTTTGCTTAGCAAATGAGGCATCAGCTGGATGCAGGCTTAGGGGTGCCACAGGCAGCCCCCAGCACTGTTTAATGCCTGAATGCCCATGTGCCAAGGAATTTAGCTGTTCCTGTATCCTATGCCAGATCCTGTTGACATTTAAACACAGCTTGTATTCATTTACATCCCTTAGCCTTTGGGATAGTTATAAAAGGCCTGTTTTCTTCCCCTTCTTCTCCATGCCATATTCTTGTTCTGCATTCAAGAGTGTTGTTAAGACAAAGTGGACACATGGTCTGTGAGAATGGGGTCAATAAAGCCATGAGTCCTAATCATAGAGTTAATACAGTTTGAAGGAATTAAAGAAAAAGAGAAAAGACACCTAGAACACAATGGTTAATATTGACCATCAGTTTGACAAGATTAAGAAATACGTAATGTCGGTTGGAGAGATGGCTCAGCCATTAAAGGCTAGGCTCACAACCAAAACTGTAAGAGGAATAAATAATGCACAAACCTCTGTGCATGTCCTTGTGGGAGTTCCTCTATTGAGGATGGGGTCCTGAAAAGAATTAAAAAGAGAAGGTTGGACTGAGCAGTAACATTCATTTCTCTCTGCTTCCTGGCTGTGGGTGCGGTGCCACCAGCTATCTCWTGTTCTTGCTGCCATGCCTCCTTCTCTTGATGAACTGTATTCACCCACTCTGACCAAAATAAGCCTTTCCTTCTGTAAACTGCCTTGTCTGGTATTTTGTCACATCAATGAGAAAAGTAGTCAATAATATGGAGAGGTGGAAGCTGGAGAAGCACTAGAGACCCCACTACCAGCACCCACTCCCTGCTGGAGTCCTTTAATTCCATGAAGGCAGAGCACCATGTACAGAAAATGACAATACACAGAGACATTTGAAGAGCTGCGTGAAAACAATCAGGACTGGAAGGGAGCTTTCTCTTCTGGCTTAAATCCGTAGGACCTGGCCAAGTGATCATGTGTTGAGAAGGAAACATGATGACAGTAACTCTGAACCAAACCTTCATAGGGCATAAACACAGGCTCAGTCTACTCCACGGGAAACATAAATTCAGTGATGTGATGGAAAATATAGGCTCAATTGGAGGAGAATTGCTGTATTGGGAAGATCTATTAATCTGTTGACAGTCTCTCAAAGAGAGCGATGGCAGCCTGCTAGCTTGTCTCATTTCACAGCAGTCTATCCAAGGACCTGGAAAATTCATCTCCGGGATGGAGCCTCGTGAGCAGGCAAGGGCTAGGTGCCTTCATAAATCTTGTTCATTTTTCATCGTGATGATTTTTCTCTCCTGTTGCCTTCCATTCTCATGCCAACCCCTCTTCAGATCCATCATCCTGAGCTAAGGGAAGGGGCTGCTGCAGGGGTGAGCAGAGAGACACTCCACCTGCATCAAGGCTTTCCTCTGAGGCCATCTTCGTATGCTGCTCTGGGTTCCCTGTGCTCAAGGGGGTCTCTCATCACTAATCCCGGGTGCTCAGAGACGAAACCCCTTCTGATGCCAATGCTGAAATGGAGAGGTCAGACTCCCTCCTAGTGCCCAGGGCTGAGAAGGGCCAAGCAAGCCAAGGAGACTTCTTCAATAGTCTTGACATTCTTACAGCAGKGATGTGACAGTTTCCCCAATGTTCTTTCAAGAGCTTTCATGTTTATCCAACTAGCTTTTAGCCAAGTAAAGGAAAAGGTAGCCCTACTGTCCAAGGACCAAGTGAGCAGTAAAGTCTTATGTGAATCCAATTGAGGCATAATTTTGCTGGAAAGTTCTGATAGCAAACCATGTTTGTTTTCCAGATGTCAAAAGCCTGAGGTTCATGAGAAGAAAAATCCGGCATTCTGGAATTCTTGTCCTCTGTGGAAGGATACAAATAAAAGTTCCAAGAGAAAATGTTTCCTTCACACTCATGCTACTCTGGGCATTCAGGGTGTCCCAAGAAGCCCTTCATTTAGTATTTCAGAAACCTACCACTGTGTGAGAGGCAATATTGGCCTGGGGAAAAATAGGACTTTGACCCTGGATTTTATCTAGTGAAACAAAGACTCCAGAAATATACAGGGATGTGAAATGGTTTTGAAGTGTGTTCTTTGTCACAACTTTGTTGTTAGTATTTAAATAAGAGGCAGTTTGATGAAGAAAACCCGTCCTTGACATCGCAGAAGGGCAATTCAGTCGCAGGGCCTCTGCTGACTTTGCTCCTGAACAGTTAGGACATCTACCCATGAAGTACTCTGGTTGAAACTAGAAACAAATTCTCCACTAAGAAACAACCTCACTATGTGGAAGTCAATCACATCAGGCTCTGTTGACAAATACCTGGGGGAACCCAGCTTATCTTTCTGGATTCAGAAAGCATCTGCTCCAAAGAAGAAGCTCTTAAGGTCAAATGAGTCTTTGGTGATGGCCATTCTATAACAAAATACTGGAGGCTGGGTGATATGCTAAAAGGGATATTTAGCTCACAGCTATAAAGTCTGGACATGGGTCTTCCAGCCTCCATCTGCACTCTGGACATAAGACCCACAGCCCTCTACACACAAATCCCATGAGGAAAGAGCTGGTCTCCCAGGAGTGTTCTCGCTCCTAAGCTCAGAGGTGAGATCACCACTTTTGCCCCACTAATTTTCCAAAGCAGGATCTGCCAGGAACACACAGGGCATAGGAATAGTGGAGAAGCTGGGGACAGGATCCTTCAGGTCTCCATCTGCACTGCAGAGCTAAGGCTGTCCCCACAGCACTCTGCACACAAATCCCACCCAGGAAGAGCTGGTATGCCAGAGGTGCTGGCATACCTAAGATCCCGGGCTTACAGAAGGGACAAGCTCCAGTCAGAGACAGAAAGACCAACTAACATGAGATAACCAGATGGTAGGAGAAAAGTGCAAGTGCCTAAGCAACAGAAACCAAGGCTACTTGGCATCACCTGAACCCAGTTCTCCCACCACAGCAAGTCCTGGATGCCTCACCACACCAGACAAGAAAGACTATGATTTAAAATCATACCTCATGGCTGGAGAGATGGCTCAGTGGTTAAGAGCACTGACTGTTCTTCCGAAGGTCCTGAGTTCAAATCCCAGCAACCACATGGTGGCTCACAACCATCCATAATGAGATCTGACACTCTCTCTTCTGGAGTGTCTGAAGACACCCAAAGTGTACTCACATATAATAAATTAAAATCATACCTCATGACAATGATAGAGGACTTTAAGAAGTACAAAAATAACTCCCTTAAAGAAATATAGGAGAACACAGGTAGAAACCCTTAAAGAGGAAACACAAAAATCAATCAAGTGAAGGAATTGAACAAAACCATCCAGCACCTAAAAATGGAAATAGAAACAATAAAGAAATCACAAAGGGAGACAACCCTGGAAATAGAAAAGCTAGGAAAGATATCAGGAGTCATAGATGCAAGCGTCACCAACAGAATACAACAGATAGAAGAGAGAATCTCAGGTGCAGAAGATAACATAGAAAACATTGACAGAATAGTCAAAGAAAATGCAAAATGCAAAAAGCTTGTAACCTAAAACATCCAGGAAATCCAAGACACTATGAGAAGACCAAATCTAAGGATAATAGGTATAGAAAAGAGTGAAGATTTCCAACTTAAAGGGCCAGTAAATATCTTCAACAAAATTATAGAAGAAAACTTCCCAAACTAAAGAAAGAGATGCCCATGAACATACAAGAAGCCCACAGAACTCCAAATAGATTGGACCAGAAAAGAAATTCCTCCTGTCACATAATATTCAAAAGATCAAATGTACTAAACAAAGAAAGAATATTAAATGCAGTAAGGGAAAAAGGTCAAGTAACATATAAAGGCAGACCTATCAGAATTACACCAGACTTCTCCCCAGAGACTATGAAAGTTAGAGGATCCTGGGCAGATCTCATACAGACCCTAAGAGAACACAATTGCCAGCCCAGGCTACTATACCCAGCAAAACTCTCAATTTACATAGGTGGAGAGATGAAGATGTTCCATAACAAAAACAAATTTATACAAGAAAATAACAGGAATAACAGGAATAAGTGAAACAAAATTAACAGAAAACAACAATCATATTACTTAATATCTCTTAAGATCAATGGACTCAATTTCCCAATAAAAATGCATAGACGAATAGACTGGATGCATAAACAGGACCCAGAACTTTGCTGCATACAGGAAGCACACCTCAGTGAAAAAGACAGCCACTACCTCAGAGTAAAAGGCTTAAAAATAATTTTCCAAGCAAATGGCCCCAAGAAACAAGCTGGAGTAGCCATTCCAATATCGAATATAATAGACTTTCAACCAAAAATTATCAAAAAAAGATCAGGAAGGGCATTTCTTACTGATCAGAGAAAAAATGTGCCAAGATGCACTCATATCTGAACATCTATCATCCAAATGCAAGGGCACCCAAAGAAACTTTACTAAAGCTCCAAGCACACATTGCACCTCACACAATAATAGTGGGGGACTGTAACACCACACTCTGATAAATGGACAGATCATGGAAGCAGAAACTAAACAGAGACGCAATGAAACTAACAGAAGTTATGAACCAAATGGATTTAACAGATATCTATAGAACATTTCATCCTAAAACAAAAGAATATATCTTCTCAGCACCTCATGGTACCTTCTCCAGAATTGACCATATAACCGGTCACAAAACAGACCTCAATGGATACAAGAAAATTGAAATAATCCCATGCATCCTATAAGATCACCATGGTCTAAGGCTGGTCTTCAATAGCAACAAAACCAACAGAAATCCCACATACAGAAGGAAGCTAAACAATGTTCTACTCAATGATAACTTGGCCAAGGAAGGAATAAAGAAAGAAATTAAAGACTTTTTTGAATTTAATGAAAATGAAGGCACAAGATACCCCAACTTATGGGACACAATGAAAACAGTGCTAAAAGGAAAACTCAGTTCTGAGTACCTCTAAAAAGAAACTGGAGAGAGCATACACTACCAGCTTGACAGCACACCTGAAAGCTCTAGAACAAAAAGAAGCAAATACACCCAAGAAGAGTAGATGGCAGGAAATAATCAAACTCAGTGCTGAAATGGATCAAGTAGAAACAAAAGAACAATACAAAGAATCCACAAAATCAGGAGCTAGTTCCTTGAGATAATTAACAAGATAGATAAACCCTTAGCCAAACTAACCAGAGGACACAGAGACAGTATCCAAACTAAAATCAGAAATGAAAAGGAAGACATAACAACAGAAACTGAGGAAATTTAAAAAAAATCATCAGATCCTACTATAAAAGCCTCTATTCAATAAAACTGGAAAATCTGGATGAAATATAGACAAATACCAGATACCGAAGTTGAATCAGGATCACATAAACCATCTAAGCAGTCCCATAACCCCTAAAGAAATATAAACAGTCATTAAAAGTCTCCCAACCAAAAAGATCCCAAGACCAGATGGGTTTAGTGCAGAATTCTAACAGACCTTCAAAGAAGACCTAATACCAATACTCTTCAAACTAGTCCACAAAACAGAAACAGAGGAAACACTACCCAGTTTGTTCTATGAAGCCACAATTTTATGCTGATACCAAAACCACACAAAAACCTAGCAAAGAAAGAGAACTTCAGACCAATTTCCCTTATGAATATTGATGCAAAAATACTCAATAAAATTCTTGCAAATGGAATCCAGGAACGCATCAAAACAATCATCCATCATGATCAAGTAGGCTTCATCCCTGCATCCCTGGTTCAATATATGGAAATCAATCATTGTAATCCACTACATAAACAAACTCAAAGAAAATGACCACATGATCATTTCATTAGATGCTGAAAAAGCATTTGACAAAATTAAACATCCCTTCATGTTAAAAGTCTTAGAAAGATCAGGAATTCAAGGCCCACACCTAAACATAGTTAAAGCAATATACAGCAAACCAGTGGCCCATATCAAACTAAATGGAGAGAAACTTGAAGCAATCCCACTAAACTCAGGGACTAGACAAAGCTGCCCACTCCCCACCTATTCAACATAGTACTTGAAGTTCTAGCTAGAGTGATTAGACAACAAAAGGAGGTCAAAGAGATACAAATTGAACATGTCTTTAGGTGCTTCTCAGCCATTCAGTATTCCTTAGTTGAGAATTCTGTGTTTAGCTCTCTCTGTACCCCATTTTTACTAGGGTTATTTGGTTCTCTAGAGTCTAACTTCTTGAGTTCTTTGTATATATTGGATATTATACCTCAGTTGGATGTAGGGTTGGTAAAGATCTTTTCCCAAGGTGTTGGTTGCTGTTTTGTCCTATTGACAGTGTCCTTTACCTTACAGAAGCTTTACAATTTTATGAGGTCCCATTTGTCAATTGTTGTCAATTTTCCTCAGAAAATTGGACATAGTACTTACTACCTAAGGACCCAACTACACCACTCCTGAGCATATACCCAGAAGATGTTCCAACATCTAATATGGACACATGCTCTATTATGTTTATAGCAGCCTTACTTATAATAGCCAGAAGCTAGAATGAACCCAGATGTCCCTCAACAGAGGAATGGATACAGAAAATGTGGTACATTTACACAATGAAGTACTACTTAGCTATTAAAAATGATGAATTCATAAAATCTATAGGCAAATGGATGAAACTTGAAAATATCATCCTGAGGGAGGTAACCCAATCACAAAACAACACACACTGTATGTAATCACTGATAAGTGGATATTAGCCCAATAAGTTCAGAATACCCAAGATATAATTCATAGACTATATGAAGCCCAAGAAGAAGGAAGAAGAAAGTGTGGGTGCTTCAGTGCTTCTTAGAAGGGTGGACAAAATACTCACAGGAGGAAATATGGAGACAAAGTGTGGAGCAGAGACTGAAGGAAAGGCCATCCAGAGACTGCTCTAGCTCAGGATCCATCCCATATTCAGTCGGAAAACCTAGACACTATTGTGGATGCCAGGAAGTGCTTGCTGACCAGAGTCTGATATGGCTGTCTCCTGAAAGGCTCTGCCAGAGCCTGTAGAACACTGAGGTAGATGCTCGAAGCCAACCATTGGACTGAGCATGGGGTCCCCAATGGAGGACTGAAAGGAATTGAAAGGGTTTGCAAGCCATAGGAAGAACAACAATATAAACCGACCAGATCCTCCTGAACTCCCAGGGACTAAATCACCAACCAAAGAATACACATGGAAGGTCTTATGGATCCAACCACATATGTAGCAGAGGATGGCCTTGTCGACATCAGTGGGAGGAGAGGCCCTTGGTCCTGGGAAGGCTAAATGTCCCAGTGTAGGGGAATGCCAGGGTGGGGAGGGGGGAGTGGTTGGGCAGGTGAGTGAGCACCCTCATAGAAGCAGAAAGAGGGAAGATGGGATAGGGGGTTTCTGGAGGTGAAACCGGAAAAGGGGATAACCTTTGAAATGTAAATAAACAAAATAGCCAATAAAATATGTCTGGACATTGGAAGTCGGGCAGCCTTACGGGGATGGCTTTTGGTAAGAGATCAATTGACACTGTGTCACAATAGGGCAGAGGGCATGGGGTGGGGAGGGTGGATGAAATGGGGAATCTCACAGGGAGGTGGGAAGCCAGAAGAAAATTCAGGCTCTTTCTTTTATGGTAATCCACTTTCAAGGTTACTGCCCCCAACTCTTTGATTCTCGAATTGATCCCTTCTAAGGACACCTCTTAGTGATTACAGCTATGTAATGCCACCTCCCAAAGGTTCCATCATTCCCAAGTATTGTTATTACTAGGGACCAAGCTTCCACGTGTCTTTGGATACATATTTTCTTGGATATTTAAACCAAAACTATACATTTTAATGATGAAATATGAGCAACAATAGAGCGATAAGCAAACACCAAGTTTGTGCTTTAATGTGTGTGAATGTATCAATGCCAGGGCTTGCCTTCCAACTCCACTCCACCTGTTTGTACCCTTATCTATCACCCTGCTCTCTGCAAGCATATCCTATTTTCTCCTACACCCAATGTTTATTTATCATTCTGAACATGTATCCTCTGCTACAAAGTAACTTCCTTTCAAGCGAACACCTGCTTACCATTACTGAAGGTTCTGTTTCTCAACTGGTTAGGGACAGCTTATTCACTAGTTGACTTCTGGGAAAATCTGCTTCCTTTGCACTATCTCTGGAGCTTCATGTGTGGGATGGGGCAGGTTCTCAACCCTGATCCCAGATCCCCATTTGCTCACCGATTCCTTATCAATATAGGTGCACATCCCTTGTCTCATCTTGTTAGGCCCTGCTAATGAAGGTCAAGGTGTACCATGTCTGGACAGCTCTCTTGAGCTCAGTGCAAAATGGAGGACTCCCTCTGACAGCAGGGCTTCTTCTCAGACTGTGTCTGGGGATCCTGAAACTCCCACCCATGTCCTCTTGGTCTCAGGTGGCAGCATAGGCCTCTCAGATCAGCGTGTCCCTTCTGGGCAGCAAGGCTTTCAGATATCCACATGATCTTCAGTGGCAGCCCAGATCACAGGCATCTGCTTAGCCTTTGGTGGTAACTCAGGCAACCTACCCACACAGACCCACACAGACCCACACAGACCCACACCAACCCACACAGACCCACACAGACCCACACAGACCCACACAGACCTCAGCTGCACTAGGACCACAGACTGGGCATGGTCCTTGGCGGCAGCTCCGGCCAGGACCTCACCATAGCCTCCGCGTATCTGCCTCTTCCTCACTGCTGTCAAGTCTCCAGTTGCACCTCTCTCCACAGTGTACGAATCCCTTGGCTTCACTTTCTCTTGAACTCTCCACCGAGCACCATCCTTCCCATCTCTCCATCACACTGTTGTCCACCATGGCGGTGCCTCAGAAGCTGCTTAGGTGTTTTTCTTCCGGCTTCCTCGGCTGGCATGGTTGGGGTGCAGGCTTGCTATGGTTTTAATATATGCTCATCCCCGCCCAAATTTTAACTTTGGAACCTAAGACCACACTGTGACAGTATAAAGGGGACATCAAGTGAGGGCTTTGCTCCCATGACGGGATTAACAGCCTTAGGAAGGCRTTCAGATCCCCTTTGCCTTCCAGCGTCCCTCCATGTTCAAAAGCACAGGACCAGCCCCATCCAGACTACAAAGCAACAAGGTACCACCCCAGGAGCAGACAGAGGTCACAAGGCAGCTAAACCCACAGGCACCTAGAGTCTGAATTTTTTCAGTTTCTGGGACTGGGAGAAATAAATTTCTGTTTATACAACACACAGGATATGGCATTTTGTTACTGTAAGAAGACTAGACTAATAYTGGTCACATTAGGTCAGATAAACAATTACAAAATACCACAGAAAACACTTGAGATTTTGACGTCGTGTCTGAAATGACTCCTTCTCACTAGCACGTGGGTGCTCATTCCCATCCTTCTCTGCTTCTGTCTGTCATTTCCTCCTCTCC
>BDUI01007740.1:17136-38285 GCA_002335545.1 Apodemus speciosus
ATATGCTCAAAGATATGCTATGAGTAATCTCATAAAATGGGATATGCTGTGAGAGAGAATATGAAGAGAGACCAGGGCACATTCTGATGAGCTGTGTATAGAAAATCCAGCCATAAACATTTTGTATTGGAGCATTCTTGGTAATTTCTGAAAACTGGAAATCTTGCAAATGTCCATCAGTGACAGAATAGATTACAAATAATTGTAGAACCTTTGCAGTATGGAGATGAGATGCAATGAGAGGGAATGAACTGCTAGCATATATAACAAAGGAGTTTCATACACAAAATATTGCAAAAGAACAAACAGATGTGGTAAATGATCGCATAATTCTATGTATATAAAATTTGAAAAGAAAAAAATATACCCTGTGGTATTTGAGGTCAGGGCATGTTGGTGGGATGAGTGCATAGTAAATAGAAGGGGACTTGTAGGGTGGAGCCCTCTAGATGCTGAACAGGTACTGCTTCTTGGTCCCAGTAGTGAATATGTACTTCATTTTTGAAAATGTACAGGGTTGTACACACAGCCCATACTCATCTCTCCCAGTGTCTGTTATACTCCTATGAACTATTTTATAGGAAGAAAAGAAAATATAGACTTCTCCATGAACTGGGTGCTTTCCTTGGCTATTGGATTTGGAGAATTTGAGCCTTCCACTGCATAGTGCACTTCACTTCCACACCATTTCTTACCCTTCTTGTTGATGATTCCAAGCAATCTAACACCTCTGTTTGCTATGATAGCAACTGCAGAARGTATCTTTCAGTGATGAGAAGTTTYRTTTCATAAAATAGCTCCTTGGACATTTTAGGGCAGCAACTACATTGAGACTCTTAAAAAATGTGTGACAGGGCAGTACAATTTAGAATGCTTAGAATACCTTTTCTTCCTTTCTTATAACCCACAGCTCTCTATAAGAATCCATAGGAATGATGCTGACTAACACATTGCCAACAGGTATTCTTGAAGACAGAGAAAGCCCTGCTTGATTCTTTAGTCATAAGGATGTACCTCCAAAGCCATTAGGATGAGCAGACGCCTACAAGAGCTGTCTACTAAGAAGATTTAAGAGTGAGAGCAGTTCCTCAATCCTCTCTGACCCAGTGCACTTAAGCTAGTTAGCATAATACCGATAAGTAGCTGCAGCCACCTTTTCATCAATAGCTGCTTTCTCCAGCGTGGAGAAATCATCTATATAAATACTAATGGATGATTRTGCCCTCCTGGGTTTCCATCATCAGTAATGTAATCATAAGCAAGGGATCATTGGACTTATTTCACCARTTATCATAGACAGTGGTACTGAGATGTACTGATCTCCAGTCAGAAAGYATCTGGGCCCAAAGTTGGCCTAGGATCTGGAGAGATGGTAGAAAATAATGAATGGTTTATTGACACACACATAACCATTAAACTCTCCAAGATACTGTCTCAATCCAGAAGGATGGTCTCCAGAAAAAGAGGGCTACTTTTACTGGTGTGGTGGCTATCAAGAGATCACTTGTCAATGAACATAAGACCCAAACTGCAAGTGTAAATCACAACCCTCTATATTTCTTCTCTCRGTTACTAAAGATCTATATAGATCTTAGCAAAAAAWTAAAGAAATAAAATTTCCATCATGGAATCCATTAAAATTTGACTAGAGTTAAAGATGTTGAAGTCAAGTGCCATGGCTTCAATTGCTTCAGTTAGTTCTTATAATAACACAACTGTTCCAGAAGCCTATTTTTAAAGTATTTCATTTTAACAGGTTTATTGAATTTTAATTAACATATGCATACTGACTATATCTAAATATATAGTTTCATATGTTTTTGCATATGAGTACAAATGTGAAACTATCATACTTTACCTCAAAAGTGTTCTTCATGACCTTTGGCAAACTCTTATTTTTGCCTCACTTATTGCTTAATCTGCTTTCTGTTCTGAGAATTAATTTGTTTTGCCTTGAATTTTATGTATCAAAAAGTATGTTAATACAGTGCATGATCTGAGATTTATCTATAATATTCCATAGAACATGGTTTATTACATTCATTATTCACTCTTATTACATGGACAGCTATCATATGAGAAAGTATCTTAGAAAAGAATCTAAGAATTGCAAGAGTCAATCCTAGTAGAACATACCTCCAGCTCACCATTTGACATAGGAGAAGGCATAAAGGGACAACATTTTCTTCTTTTCCTTGCAGCATTTACAGCCATAAAAGACTAGAAACTTAGACTGTCAGCTGTTTTCTTCCCATGGACACATAGGATGGAAKGGGACAGATAGGATAGGCTTTATAGATGTTAGGACCCCATRAAACTAGGGACAAATGTTAAAATCCAGAAGCAACTCATCTATGTCTGTGACATAGTGTAGCAAAGACAATCTGGTATTCACATGTTAATCCCAGCACTGATGTAAAGAGAAGTGGTGTTTAATATTCCCAACGGAAAAAAGCAGAAATTCWTCAAATGAAGGCATCCCATGATCAAACTTATACCAAAATAAGTAAGACTAATGGTATTCTAACTATAACTTGTTTACTAAGACAATAGAGTAAGTCATACCTTGTATACTTGAGCATTAATTAAGCTTAAGGCACAACTATTATATCATCATATATATGTTATATCTGTATATCTGAGTGATTATAATCTGCATATTAATATCTTGTACTGAAGTTCATAAGAACCTGTGAGATAAAAATCTCTAAAATGAACATTTTAAGCCAGTATTTACTTGTCTAATGTGTATATCATCTCTGCTTTGAATTATCCCCTTCTCTAACCTATTCCTCCTGTCTCTGCACAATGTCCAGGCAGACCATTTTCAACTCTTGCATATTATAACTACTATGTTCAGATTTCTCAAGTAAAAACAAGTRTCTGTTGGTGTGCTAGCATGTAGGTGGTAATCAGAACAGTATGGGAGCAGCCCTTGAGTTAGCAGTGGTGGTGCTTTGTTGGTGTTGGGTTGGGGTGTAGGACAAAGCAACATGTTGGGGGAAGAAGGTTTGAAGAGAAAGATCTGTGGGATTCACAGGAGTAGGGGGAGGAAGGAAGGCTGCCACAGATGTTCTGCTGCAGAGTGCAGATGAGACYGGAGGATTGTGTCTCAGGAGACATAGGGAGAGAGAGGAGAATGTCTGTAGGCAGTCTACCTAGTTTTCTGGCAGGYGTGACCTGTGATTTAGGAGGGRTGCCTGCTGYAGTGGTTGTCTGGGAAAAAAAKACAAAAAGGTGGAAGGAGTTAGGAGAAGAAGGGCTGTGGGATCCAAAGGATCTGTGGGCAGGGGTGGGGAAATGTTGCTGCCTGTGTTTCCTTGAAAGACACAACTAAGGGACTGGGTCTGGGGAAACAGAGTAAAAGAAGAGAAGGTCTGCCCTGAGACATTTCAAAGCAAATCATTTTCATGTACCATTGGCATGCATAGTAAATATTTCATAAAACTCACTTATAAAGTTGTAGTTAACCAGAAATAAATAGATGGTTGCAATGTATAATTGGTACATATTTATGCTGTTTAGTTCTGTAATTTGATGAATGTATTAATTTGATAATCAAATCAGGGCTACCAGAATCCCCGTACTCACACATAGAAATACTTTTTTATTTCTATGTGTTACGAACCCTCAAATTCTCTTACCAAGTTAYTTTAAAATGTAGCATTACTTGATACAAACTATGACTGCTCTACTGTGCCACACAACTCAAGAACTAACTTTCCCACTGTGTTTCTGTACCCATTACCCACCTGTCACTATCCTTTCTTTCTATTCTTCTTCACTCTTAATGGCCTCTAAAGAATACATATTCTCTCTATTTAATTCTAAATTATTTCCATAGACAGACATTTTCCTCCTCTAACCTAATACACTTTGCTCTGACTATYTCAATATTGAGTTATCTTCAGCTCAGAGCACTAGCATCATAAGTTTCCTTGTTGTCCTTCATTAACAATTCATGTAAAATATTTTAAAGAACATATGCTATGCCCTGTGCCAGGCTTGGTGCCCAGTCAGAAAGAATAGGGAATAATCCAGGTAGCTCATAGCACCATGGAGATTAAATTTTAACAGTAACAAATAAAATGTGTCTTTTTCTTGACAAGGGCCCCAAAGAACAAACATAATAGTGGAGGGTAAGATTTGGAGAGGCGTTGGGAAATTAATATTTGGGATGCTGTTGGCAGGTTAGGGATTCTGGCCTTATTCAATGAGCAATGTAAACACAATGGCAAGTTTCCAACATCTGAGCAGTGTGATAAGATTTGTGTTTTAATAACAAAATAAAACAAATCTCTGGAGCAGCAAATGGATTAAAAGAGAACAATCTAGACCAATCACATATGGTTTTCCAATATTCATAGAATTAAAAAGTAATAAAACACAATCAACACCAATACTCAACTGGAAATCTAGTAAGCCTTGATAATTCAGAAATGACGAGCAGGATAGAAATCCTGTCCATGGAGAGCTATAGAGAGCCAGTTCCCAGAGCCTACCAAGGAAGTTTAACATGCAATCCAAGCTGCTTACAGCACTCTGAGTTTTCCCTTTCTAACCAAAAGATGACTCAACTGGGAGTAGGGATTCCATTTTAGTTTTTCTTAGGGACATGTCTAATTGCTGACCTGAGAAGCAAGACTTCCAAGTCCTCACCTTCATCTTTTGCCTCCTCCCAGGACAGAGTGATGTCTGCTTTTCAAAATTTCCAAAACACTTTGAAAGTGGATGTTGAGGACTGAAACCAGGTCCTTTGCAAGAGCTCTAAGTCTTCTTGACCAATGAACAACCTCTTCAGGTATGCTCCCCATGTGTTTTGGGGAGCATTAACTCTCTTGWGGMGGGAGATATAGACAGGCTTTTAGAATGCTTGCCTACTATTCAGGAACCACTGGTCTTGATTCTCAATACCTCATAAAACTTGCTGTTATATTCTTGTAATCCCAGCACCAAAAAGCTAGAGGCAGAAAAATCCAACTGAAGGTATTTGTCCACCACCACTAAAGGACCTGTATCAAAATCTAAACAAAATGAAAACATGAACTCCTTTTTTTTACAATTCAGAAACTCAACCAGTTGCAGTATCTTTCCCTTTTATATTCTGATGAGAAATTTCACAAGACACAGAATGTGGGATAGCAAAATTTACACATCATGCTTCTGATAAGAAAGTGTTAACTTGGCAAGGCAAAAAAAAAAGCATTCTTAAGGATCTAGCATATAAAATATTTGGCTTATCTCAAAATAAACATTATACTTAAATTAGAGACAGTTTTGGCTCTTAGGGGCAATAAGTTCTATTCATTTATCCAAACACAAATACTCAACTTGAATAAGAATGTCTATCAAGAGCTTCAGTCTCATTAAATCAGTTACAACTTAAACACCAGGGGAAAAATTGTATGTGTTCATTTTGTGTGCATTCCCATTTTCAAGCTGCTATGCAAGGTTGTGAAATGTTAAAAACAGCATAAATATTCTGAATAACCACTGAGGACACATGAATCTTCTCCATTATATTGATTTCTTAAAAAACATACACTCYGGGATTATACTTGCATTGTCTTAGTAGACTGCACAGTATTGTAGACACAGTGGTACCAGGGAATGGTCGTTCTAGAGACAGATGATCAACRGGTATCTGAAGGTCATGGCCAAGATTAAAAAGAGAGGGTCCCAGAAGTAAAGTTTATGCCATTTTCTAAGACCTGGTAATTACGACCAGTAGTTGCCAGTTCAAAACATTAAAATTAAAGCAGTAGGACTCAAGTCAAGCATGAGATGCTAAATATAGAATTTTATGAAACATTGCAGTCCTGCTTGGAAGTCCAGGTCAAAGCAAGAGGCAACATGGTCCTGGTAGGCTTTCCATATGCCTCTAGGAGGTAGCCAACATTTATCCAGTAGAAGATAATGTTTACATTGGTCTGTGTTAAACAATCTGGTCAACCACAAAGTCTGTACTTATTTTTCTTTGTATGTCTCTGTATGAACAGGAGAGGCAAGAAGTAGGAATATATTTAAATTTAAACACGCTTATTTTTGGAAGGCATTTATTTCTTATAAAAATCAGAGAAAATCTGCCAAATAGCTAACACAAATCCATCTGGGGTAAGTGGGTGGGAAGAGATTGTAAACTGTAGGTTTTCTATTGAGATGCTAGAACCAGTTGGTTGCCATGGAGAAATAATAAAAAGAGATTTTCTTCAGCATTGTCATCAGATTTGGAAAGGCAAAACTGAGACTGAACTCAAAGAAGGCAAACCTGAGATGTTAAGGCTGAGAGAGGGAAATGGTAAGACTGAGCAGCTCTGAGAAGCTTCCAAATGGAATTGTATTCTAGCCATTTTTTATTGAAGCTGGGGCCTGTGCCCAGAGTTGTAACAGTCACCTTCTAGATATACAATTATTTAATATGTGCATATTTACAAATTACTAATATAACAGAAGTTATTTTCTTTATTCTTTACAGGAAGAAACTGAGATCATACAGATCAAATAATTTGGACAATTTAGGACCAGCAGTATCAATTAATCTAACCCCCTGGGATCTCTCAAACACTGGAACACCAAACAGGCAGTATATACCAGCTGATATGAGGCCCCTAGCACACATACAATAGAGGACTGCAGAGTCTGTGTTCATCCAGAGATGATACACCTAACCCTCAAGAAACTGGAGACCCCAGGGTGTTTAGAGGTCAGCTAGGGTGGGGGGTGGGGACATCCACATGGAGACAGGGGGAGGGGAGGAGGTATGGGATGTGGAACAGTTGGAGGGTGGACAGGGCTTGGCGGGGTGGGGAATAAAATATGRAGTGTATAAAAATAATTAATGAAAATGATTTTTAAAAAGGAAATTAAAAAACAAGACACCAAATTCCAGCCACCAGCCTTGACCAGATATAGTCTCCTAAAAAATGAGCAGTTGAAATAAGAAAAGGAATTTATTGTGAACACTGTGGAATTTGAATTAACAATAAAACAATGCAATAAACTAGGAACAGATCCAAACTCTGATTATGGATAATGGTAGGACCTTATCTCTTAAGGCTTAAATATTTTTAGATTGGTATTTATGGTTTTTTTATCTATTTAAAAATGAGTTTCATTAGGTCTTTACTAAACACTTATATGTTATTTTTTTTTAAATCAGGAAAGAAAGTATCCAGGATTTTTATAAAAATGGTTGTTTACTACTTCTTTGAGCAATCATATAATGTGTTCTGAACAGATGCAGTCCATCACTTCCAGATTAATCCCCACTTCAATGCCACTCAGTGCAGCATACATCTCATTTTTAACCCATCAAGTCCAGTTTGTATTATCCACATGTTCTTGGATGTTTGACCTACACTCTTAAATAAAACAGATCCTCGCTCTACAAGAAGCTATCACTTACCAATGGCTTGTTGGCTGGGAGTAAAATTTTGTAGTCCCCTTCATTTCCATTATTGGAATTGGCCAGGCATGAACTTACATGACTCTTGTGCATGAATCTATGGGTATAACATTACATTAAATCATTATGAACTGGGTTCATTCTGTGTCTATTTAACAGAGTAATAGTTGAAGTTCTATCCTAGGACTTATGATCTATATAGTCACATTCTTAGTTTAGTTATGGTGGATCAGGAAATTAATCTAATCATAAATTGGGGACTTACTCCTATGATAGTCATGCTACCATTACACTAGAGGGCATGCCTTGTCATGTGAGTCATTATTGTATCTTGCAAGCCTGAGAGTTGGATAAGACGGATGATTCCTTTCTCTTCTAATAGCTGGTATGGTGCTATCTAGCACTATGAAAGCTAGTCAGTAGACACGAAGCTTCCAGGTCAGTACCAGCTTGATATCTCTATGTTGTATAACACATAAATGGAGTGTTTTCAGCAATGAGATATTACAATCAAGTTCTGAAGTAACAAAGAGGATTGGAGATAGGCTGTAATGCTTAGAGCCCTGTGGGAACTCATTCTCCAGTAATTACAAAATCACCCACAAAAGCACTGGGATTGTTGATTCATTAGCCTGTGACCTTTTATAGGGGCATGTCATCCTGCTATAGGAAAATTCCATCTTAAGTGGCGGGGTACATGTGTGTACATGCATTAGTGAGATTGTACAGTAGTAGGTTATCATATAATGTTTTCAGAAGATTTCAGTGTTTATGTATAACTCTGTCCCTTCTCTGGCCTGCTTTCCGGTTTAATCCTTCCCATTTTGTTGATTTCCTTTAAACTTCTCTACCACTTATTTCTATCTTTCTTCTCTTGAAAGTGCCTACATTATTTGCTTTTATCCTAGGTCCTTGATACTGGTCTAAAAAGGAAAAAAGTGTAGTGATAAAATGACTCCTAATGGTATTCTGCTATATTCATCAAAAAGTGCCATATTCAGTCATCATCACAGAAGCTTCCATGTTTGGTAGTTTTTATGAGATTTCCCAGTGTGCAAAATGTAGTTTTCTGATTTGTATGCCTTCTTGTAAGATTTTTTATCATCTGTTGGTTTGTCTTATCCAACATTGATGTAATAGGGTTTTATTTTATCTTATTGTTTTTTTTTAAAAAATGAACAAATGAATAGATGAATGGATGAATGAAGGAATAAAAAACTGGCCAAGGATAAAGGTTAAAAGCTGATCTGTCACTTACATGTGCTAGAAAAGGGAAAATGAATTTTCTCTAATGCAGTAACACTGTGTATATAAAACTACTCCAGGTCAGTCACTGTGTTCAGGCACATTTGACCAAAATATGCTGGACTACACAATTCTTTACTTGTGTTTTTATTTGGGTAAACTTTGGTGACTTGATTGTTGTCTCTCTTTCGGTAGTGTCTTATTTTGTTTTCTAGGGTTATTGGTGTATTGGATTTAGTTTGCATTTGAAAAACGAACTTAAAGTTGAGTGGATAAAAATAGGGAGAGGGTCTGGAAAGACATGGGGAGAGGAAAACAGAATATATTTATATTTAAGTTCAAAAAATGATTTAAATAATAAAAATAATAAAAGAGAATAGGAGAATAATAAGAGTTAGGATAATAAACACACACATGTCTATATTCATGTTCTATCATATATGTGTGTGTGTGTGTGTGTGTGTGTGTGTGTGTGTGTGTGTATGATAAGGAGTAAATCTACAAAATATTCATTGTCACAAAGCCCTAAGATCCTAAGATGCCATAAAGAAATAATGTCCTGTGCCTATGTGCCTGTAAGGTGAGCTATTGTCAGAAACAATGGGGAGGGTGGGAATGTGTGTTAGAGAGAGCGAAAGGGGGCACAGGCATTATAAAAAATGTGGAAGTTTCTCACTGAGAATTCAACAGATGACTTAGCAATCATGCTTCTGGTTATATTCATTGGAAATGAAATCAACCCCTCAAATTTATATTTCCCATCAATGCTTATTATAGAATATTCACAAAAGTAAAAATATGGAAACAACCTAAGTGCTCATCAGTGGGTGACTTTTATGAAAATATGATAAAACTCAGGCACAAAAATAGAAGACATTGGTACTAATAGCTCAGTATCAAGTTCCTAATATGTATATGGAATTAGGTAATTGCCCAGCATAGGAAAAAACAAAACAGAATAAAACAAAACAAAACAGAAACAGAAACATGTCATTATGTTAGGTGGAATAACTCAAAATGAGAGAAATATTTCTCACTAGTATAGGATATTCAAAAATCCTCCTCTGAACACAAAACAGAAATGTGGTATCCACAAAGTGAAGGCTAGAGAAAATGGGAAAATATTGATCATGGTGTGTAAATATTCAGTTACATGATACTCTGGGGACNTAAAACTATCAGCTGGGCATGGCGACACACACCTTTAATCCTAGTACTTGGAAGCCAGAAGAAGGTGAATCTCTAAATTCAAGAGCACTCTGTTCTATGTCGTGAGATCCAAGCCAACAAGATTGACATAGTGAAAATGACATAAAAAAAAAAAAAAAAAAAAAAAAAAAAAAAAACCCTAATATACTCAAACACAAAACAAATAAAATAAGGCTATCTTTTGTGGGGAGTGTAAAAAACAAATCCAAAGTAAGACAAAAACCCAGGAGCAAGGTGGAGTTGAAGAAMTGTGGCCCTGTCTTTCAAGGGAGCGACCACATCGTCTTGGATGCTTTGCAAAGGGCACTCAGAGACCCACAGGCAGAGCTTGCAGCAGCTCTTGCCATAAAGAGTTTATGTCTCTTTAAGGTTTTTCTGAAATGTCTGCCTACACTGGGTGTTCAATTTGACATAGGCATTTGGCAACCGTTCCCTGTGCCTGCATGTGAAGGCCCTCTGAGTTACAGAAGTCAGAGGTGTGCCATTTCCATGATAGCTTACGTTTCCGACTCCCACCCACGCTGCTCTGCCCTTTTTATAAACTCGTGTTATATGTACCTTGGCATTTGTTTTGYAATTATTAAAACTTAATATTGTTAATGAGTACAGTTTATTGTTTTTTTACTAGGTTTCATGGGATACGGTGCTTGTTCTCTGTATGCACCAACACAGTATGAACTTGCTTTCACTTTTTTAACATCTACTTCATGAGGTTAAGCTAATTTTGAGGTTAAGAATTTTATAGATGAAGCAACAGAAGTTCATAAAAAATTTGCCCAAGATTACCCATTTCATTTACTCATTAACAAGCATTTGTATAACACCTATATTTCAGGGTCTTGATTTAAATGTGTGGCATATATATCAATGCAAGTTCTATATATCTCCAGTACATCACACTTATTTCTTTTTTTTAAACTGTTTTTTTTATTTTCTATATTCTTTGTTTACATTCCGAATGCTTTCCCCTTAACCAGTTCCCCCCTCACCACATGTCCCCTAAGTCCCCTTCCCACCACCCCTTCCCCAATCACCCATCTCCCATTTCTCTGTTCTGGTACTCCTCTATGATACTGGATCAAGTCTTTTCAGGACCTAGGCCCTTTCCCACCTTCTTTTTGGGAATCATTTGATTAGCTAATTGTGTCTGAGTATTCAGAGCTTCTGGGCTAATTAATATCCACTTATCAGTGATTGGATTTCATGTGTATTCTTTTGTGATTGGGATAGCTCACTTAGGATGATATTTTCCAGTTCCAACCATTTGCCTACAAATTTCATGAATTCATTGTTTTTAATTGCTGAGTAGTNAAAAATGATTTAAATAATAAAAATAATAAAAGAGAATAGGAGAATAATAAGAGTTAGGATAATAAACACACACATGTCTATATTCATGTTCTATCATATATGTGTGTGTGTGTGTGTGTGTGTGTGTGTGTGTGTGTGTGTATGATAAGGAGTAAATCTACAAAATATTCATTGTCACAAAGCCCTAAGATCCTAAGATGCCATAAAGAAATAATGTCCTGTGCCTATGTGCCTGTAAGGTGAGCTATTGTCAGAAACAATGGGGAGGGTGGGAATGTGTGTTAGAGAGAGCGAAAGGGGGCACAGGCATTATAAAAAATGTGGAAGTTTCTCACTGAGAATTCAACAGATGACTTAGCAATCATGCTTCTGGTTATATTCATTGGAAATGAAATCAACCCCTCAAATTTATATTTCCCATCAATGCTTATTATAGAATATTCACAAAAGTAAAAATATGGAAACAACCTAAGTGCTCATCAGTGGGTGACTTTTATGAAAATATGATAAAACTCAGGCACAAAAATAGAAGACATTGGTACTAATAGCTCAGTATCAAGTTCCTAATATGTATATGGAATTAGGTAATTGCCCAGCATAGGAAAAAACAAAACAGAATAAAACAAAACAAAACAGAAACAGAAACATGTCATTATGTTAGGTGGAATAACTCAAAATGAGAGAAATATTTCTCACTAGTATAGGATATTCAAAAATCCTCCTCTGAACACAAAACAGAAATGTGGTATCCACAAAGTGAAGGCTAGAGAAAATGGGAAAATATTGATCATGGTGTGTAAATATTCAGTTACATGATACTCTGGGGACCTGGTACACAACATGATAGCCACAGACCACCTTACTACAGTATTTTCTCAAAGTTTGCTGAAACCTTCACAATTAAGTGTTCTTACCTATAAATACAGAGAGCACATACATACACATGCCTATAAGTATACACATACACACATACTCGTATACACACAGACCCAGAGAGTTTAACTTCATCATAATATTTATTTTATAATGTATAGCAAATCATCTTTAATACAAACAACTGGCTTTATATATTATTTCTCAGTAAAGCTAGAAAAGCCAAAACCTCTCTGTCCTAAGTCTGAATGGAATTTCCTCCAGTAAAATTTTAACGTAAATCTTTTCCCTCGTAGCTCCATGGAGAATGTGAAAGGTATGTGGCCTTCCTTCACACAAAGTTTTCATGTATCTGGGAATTATCTCTGAAGGCTAGAAGAGACTGACTTATTAGCCAAAAGAAATATTTCCAAATACATATTTTCCTTCAAAGTATATTGAGCAATGTAAACAAATAAAGCTAATATTGGTTCAAACTTAAACCACATTTAATTGCTTATGCATTTTCACTAATTAGTTGGCAACAATTACACACACACAAAAAATGGCATTCCAATGTTCATTACCAAATATTTTTCTAGGACATTTCTGTAGGTAGGAGTTGTAGCAGCATGCTGGGTGCGACCCCAACACTCCAGATGAAGGGCAGAAAGAGAAAATGTGAGCATACTCATTCGTTCCAGGATCTCTTAATTTTGTTTCACTCTAATGCGTTCTTAATTAAGCAAAGTATCACAAAAATCACATGCTATTTATACTGGCTGGTTTTGTGTGTCAAGTTGACACAGGCTGGAGTTATCACAGGGAACGGAGCTTCAGGTGAGGAAATGACTCCATGAGATCCAGCTGTGGGGCATTTTCTCAATTAATGATCAAGGGGGGAGGGCCCATTGTGGGTGGTGCCATCCCTGGGCTGGTAGACTTGGATTCTATAAGAAAGCAAGCTGAGCAAGCCAGGGTAAGGAAGCCAGTAAAAAATATCCCTCCATGGCCTCTGCATCAGCTCCTGCTTCCTGACCTGCTTGAGTTCCAGTCCTTACTTCCTTTAGTGATGAACAACAGTGTGAGAATATAAGCTGAATAAACCCTTTCCTCCCCAACCTGCTTCTTGGTTATGATGTTTGTGCAGGAATAGAAGCCCTGACTAAGACACTACTTAATTCTCAAGGGGCTGGTTTTGTATTTCAGAGTATCTTAACTGTAYGGCTTTGGTTGGTGAAGTTAGCATCTGTGTGCTTCAGTTGTTTGTTGGTATGATTAAGGCTTAAATCTGTTTTCATATTACAGCAATTCTGGGCCAGGTACTGGGTGGACTGATCTGTCAAAGTGAGTTTAGTAAATTTTCATGCACCTGCAGTGCACAGCATAAGGATCAGACTTACTATACAGATAAGGAAACCAGGGAACAGAAATGTTAAATTCTATGTGCCCCAAATCAGGTAGCTCATAAGTAAAGGGTCTCAAGGCCAGGAAATTTGCTTCTGGCATCTGGAGCACACCTGGCCTCCTCTGGCAAATTTAAATCTTAGTGGAAATAGGAAGCAGTGTCCATCTCCAACAAATGCTTACGCTGCGTAGAGAAGTGAACTTCCTCTCTAGGGGCAGCCCCACAAATGCACCTGTGACCCTCAAAAGCAATAAGTGAGATAAAATATGATTTATTTAAGAGGTGATTAAATAAAACTCCAGAAGAGCAGGCTAGCATGAAAATGAGATGGGAAAGCGATGAAAATTAAATAAGGAAACATTAATGAAAAAGTTATGCCTTTTAACCAAAGCTGCATCCCACTTCTGACCTYTGGAAAATTAGTAAGACYGGACCCATCCAAGGAGCTRGAAATCCAGGTTGTTTCACACCAGCTTCCATTGTTCATCCTATGCAGATATTCCTAGGTTCTCCTTAGGGCAGTTATCTATAGGCACCTTCAGTGACTGGCTATACACTACTCTCATAGCTACTTCTCTGAGCAGAGAAAGCTTTTAGAACAGCAGTTCTCAGCCTTCCTAATGCCATGACGTTAAACACAGTTCCTCAGATTGTGGTGGCTCCCAGCCAGCAAATTATTATTGTTGCTACCTTATACCTGTAATTKTGCTACTGTTATAAATCATAATGTAAATATCAGTGTTTTCCAATGGGTTTAGGTGACCCCTCAAGGGGTCATGACTCACAACTTGAGAACCACTGCATTAAATTTTATAGRAGGGACAAAACAAAACAAAAAGCTAAGGCACAGGAGAAAGATTTTTGACAGCATGTAAGAAAAAGTGCAAGTTGCAAGTACCAAATTATTCATACTCCATCTTAGGAATATTTATGAAGTGTTCCAAGTGCAGAAATGCTGGAGTAATTTCTGAGTTAAGGCAGGCATTCTTCCTGAGGTTTTGCTTTTGGGAGTTATTAAGTTACTAGCATCACTCACAACTGTACACATGAAAAGGAATGAAGAGGTTCATTCAACAAGTTTGTATAGATATCTCTATGTAATTAAGATATCAACTGAATACTGGGGATGCATGAATGAAAAATAAAATACAATAAAAATTAGTCAAAGGTTTACCTCCATTCTGGTAGGAGGCAACAAAAAAAAAAGAACTAAGTATAATTAGTATGTGAATTATACTGTATTCTAGAAAGTCAGTACTATACAAAACAAGAGCATAACAAATTGTCTGAAAAGTATCATGGAGCCAATTTTAAATATGACTGCCAAGAAGGCTTTCATGGAGAGGCGGCATTGAATAGAGATTTGAAGGAGGTGAAGGTGTAAGCTACACATTTATCTGGGGAGGAAGAGCTTGGAAATAAGACCATGAAGAACATTTCATCCAAGGATACAGGATATGGAGCCTGGAGCACAGGGGCAGTAATGATGGTGGTAATGGAGCCACATGGAAATTATCACAAATTAGAAGAAACCAAATGAGATCTGAGATACCCCTGCTCAGACGGCCAGGCTCTGCAAGATGTTTTGTGTGCAGAGAAATAATGGAAGTTCAGAATGATGATTTTTAAAGTGATATTTCACTCTGCTATGATGGAGGGGTAGAAAAGAGGAGAAACACTRAATTCAGAGAATGCTATTTTATTACTTTTATTTTTTTACAGTCCAGTCATTACACCCCTCCCTGTCTGCCATCCCACAGTTCCTTATCCCATTCCTCCTTCCTACAGACTTTAAGAAGATGACCCTACCCCATCCCCTGTCAGCCCTCCCCCTGCACTCCATGGGTCCTCAAGTCTCTTGAGAATTGGGCATATCTTCTACCACTGAGGCCAGATCAGGCCATCCTCTGCTGTATATGTGTTGAGGGCCTCAAACCAGGTCATGTATGGTGCCTGGTTGGTGGCTCAGTGTCTGAGAAATCTCATGGGTCTGGGTAAGCTGAGACATAGATAGGGTCATCCTATGAGGACATCTCCCACTTCAGCTTTTCCAGCCTTTCCCTAATATAACCACAGAAGTCCCCAACTTTAGTCCATTGGTTGGGTGTATATTGGTTGGTTGTCTCTGCTAGCTGCTTGTTGGACCTCTCAGAGGACCCTCTCTGTAAGTACACCATAGAATCAGTAATAGTATGAGGCCTTGAAGCCATTCCTTGAAATGGATCCCTAGTTGGGCCAGTCACTGAACCCCCTTCCCCTCAGTCTCTTTTCCATTTTTACCCTGCAGTTCTTTTAGACRGGAGCAATTCTGGGTCAAAGTTTTTAACTGTGGGATGGCAACCCCATCCCTCCACTTGATGCCCTGTCTTTCTACTAGAGGTGGACTCTACACAGAGAATGCTATTTTAACACCAGTAAGTGATTAAGAAGACAGACACAGAGGTAGCAGGAAGATGGTAAATAGAACTTCTGTTTTCAATATATAAAGGATTTCCAAAAGCCTAGATATTTAGAGTGTGACAGAGCATAAAGCTCTAGGGATGATACTCTTTTAACAAANCATTTATCTGGGGAGGAAGAGCTTGGAAATAAGACCATGAAGAACATTTCATCCAAGGATACAGGATATGGAGCCTGGAGCACAGGGGCAGTAATGATGGTGGTAATGGAGCCACATGGAAATTATCACAAATTAGAAGAAACCAAATGAGATCTGAGATACCCCTGCTCAGACGGCCAGGCTCTGCAAGATGTTTTGTGTGCAGAGAAATAATGGAAGTTCAGAATGATGATTTTTAAAGTGATATTTCACTCTGCTATGATGGAGGGGTAGAAAAGAGGAGAAACACTGAATTCAGAGAATGCTATTTTATTACTTTTATTTTTTTACAGTCCAGTCATTACACCCCTCCCTGTCTGCCATCCCACAGTTCCTTATCCCATTCCTCCTTCCTACAGACTTTAAGAAGATGACCCTACCCCATCCCCTGTCAGCCCTCCCCCTGCACTCCATGGGTCCTCAAGTCTCTTGAGAATTGGGCATATCTTCTACCACTGAGGCCAGATCAGGCCATCCTCTGCTGTATATGTGTTGAGGGCCTCAAACCAGGTCATGTATGGTGCCTGGTTGGTGGCTCAGTGTCTGAGAAATCTCATGGGTCTGGGTAAGCTGAGACATAGATAGGGTCATCCTATGAGGACATCTCCCACTTCAGCTTTTCCAGCCTTTCCCTAATATAACCACAGAAGTCCCCAACTTTAGTCCATTGGTTGGGTGTATATTGGTTGGTTGTCTCTGCTAGCTGCTTGTTGGACCTCTCAGAGGACCCTCTCTGTAAGTACACCATAGAATCAGTAATAGTATGAGGCCTTGAAGCCATTCCTTGAAATGGATCCCTAGTTGGGCCAGTCACTGAACCCCCTTCCCCTCAGTCTCTTTTCCATTTTTACCCTGCAGTTCTTTTAGACRGGAGCAATTCTGGGTCAAAGTTTTTAACTGTGGGATGGCAACCCCATCCCTCCACTTGATGCCCTGTCTTTCTACTAGAGGTGGACTCTACACAGAGAATGCTATTTTAACACCAGTAAGTGATTAAGAAGACAGACACAGAGGTAGCAGGAAGATGGTAAATAGAACTTCTGTTTTCAATATATAAAGGATTTCCAAAAGCCTAGATATTTAGAGTGTGACAGAGCATAAAGCTCTAGGGATGATACTCTTTTAACAAARTCCCATGACACAAGCAGAGAACCAGAGCCTCTAATTTTAGAGTCAGAGTAAACTGCCCAAGCATACACAGTTAAGTTGGAAGTAGATGCCAAGAACCCCAGTCTCAGTAAATCCTAACACAACTAATATAGCAATGGAGGCCAGGATTTCAAGCCAACCAGTCTCTGTGGGACTTGGTAAAGGTCTAACCAGGTGAAGACACACAGACATAAAGAAAGACCTAGCAAATATATGAGCTTCTAATCATTCCTACTACAATGACTTTTTCTGTGAAAAACAGTGACATTTTCCTTGACAGCAGCACTGAGTCATACATACTAGCTGTGTTTACATGGAAGGCATGAACAGTAGGTTTCTCCTTTAAGTCACTGATAAATAGTAAACCCTCAGGAAAGTCTTTTCCAGGACAGGAATGGTACATGTACTGATCAGGACAACTCTGCCACAATGAGTAACATTCTGGTCGCCCCTCTGTAGTTATCACTTTGACATTTCCCACAAATGTTCCTTCTACTGCCCTAATAATTCCTATATTCCTATAGAACTATTTGGCTGCCAGCAGCAAATCCCCCTTGGGTAATCTCAAAACTCTAAAGGAAAAATGCCTTTCTTTTTCAGGAAATATTGTCTTTTTACAATCTATTAATCCCAGCCTATACGCTTTGCCAACAAAGACTCTATTTATGAATTATAAAAGGGAGTCCTTAATACATGTTCAAAGACTGATAAGGTGATTTTCATCTTATCTAGGGAAAAATTAAAGGCCTTGTATATGGAATAAGGCCAAAATAATTTTGAGAAAAGTCCATTTTTCTCTCCCTTCCTGGCATATCTAGGGCTTGTTCTCCCTTCTTATATATTTACTTGACAAGAGAGCCAGTAAATCAAGTCTAACATATTTTTATCCAAGATGCAATGCATAATGGTATTATAAAATATTTGAGTTACTGGTTAAAATTTTCTTAATATAGATAAATATTGTGTGCCTTCCCTGATACCCACCTATCAGCCTGCAGGAGAAGCTTCCAGAAGCCTGCTGAGACACAAGAACAAGTCTGTCTTGACACAACGCCATCTTTGTTCCCAACACATGGCTGCTTATTCAGCTTACACAATGGCTTAAAATTAGGACCCCACTATGCCAACTACTGTAAATGTCACTTTTTATTCTAAAGACTAAGTTAAAGCCATCATTCCTTCTCAATACTAATAAAATGTAATTCCAGCAGGAATCTAGCAATTTTCTAGATATTTGTTGACTTTATTGACTTATTTATTCTTTCCAGTCATTGGTGTTAGCTCTGCTACCTTTGTCATCATGTACTTATCCTGAGGCTAAACAGTAATAAAAAAATATAAAGTAGTATTTGCCTCTTGGAATAGAAATAACAGACTTCCTTCTTCATCTTTAAGATTGCAGAGCAGTGGTTCTCAACCTTCCTAATGCTTTGACTCTTTATTTCTCATCTTGTGGTGACCCCCATCCATGAAATTATTTTGTTGCTACTTCAAACTGTAACTTTGCTACTGTTATGAATGATAATGTAAATAAAGGACCTGCAGGATATCTTATAAGCTACCCCTGTGAAATGGTCATTTGACCCCTGTGGCTTCACACCCCACAGGTTGAAGTCCTCTGGTGTCTAGACAGACTAGATAGGATTTTTCACATTTAACATTGCTGAGGAAAAATACTCCTGAGATTAAGTAATGCCACTCTGCTTGACTAACTCTTGATGGAGACAAAGAAAGCTAGATTCAGAGACAATGGACTAGTTTAGAGACAAGCATAGTTTCTATATGAAAAGTGATTTTGACAAGAAGAGTCCATGAATACATTAGGAGCAGATCTGGATTTGAAAGGTATACACTTACAGAGAGATGTGATGCTCGTGCCTGCTTCAGTACTTCTGTGTGGTTATTAATAATCCCCTAACACAGCATGCATGGGGCATATGTTCCTGTTACAGAGAAACCAGCTCACTGAGTCACCGGGCAGGGGAACAGGCAGAGCTCATCCGGAACCACACAGTGCTGCCTGCACACARCCAGCTTGGGATACGGCAAAGCAATGGTGCTCCTTCTGTTCCTGGCACTAGCTACCAGAAACCTGGAGCTGAGGAAAGAAAATAAATTAGATCACAGCCCAGGTGGGATAGTCATTCTGTTGGACAGCAGGGTGGGCCCTGAAGGAAGCGTGGGCAGGAATTCTCCCAGGTCCCAAGCAGAGACAGGCTATGTTGCACTAAATGCTTCCAATCAGACAAAATCTGTGCTTCAAGAGTTGGGGACGGAAGGATGAACCTTCTGGAGCCTAAGATTCCTACTGAGTTCAACTGACTGTCAATCTGGCCTTCCCACACTGCTCACTTGTCCCTTCTTTGTGACCCTCCTGAGAAAAATCAACTCAAAAGTACAGAGGTCGGGGTTGGGGAGATGGCTTGGTGAGTGAATACTTGCTGTATAAGAATGAAGAATTTGAGTTCTTATTCCCAGTAACCACATGAAAAACCATGTGTACMTAAAACCTCRGCAGTATTAAAATGAAGAGGGGCTATTTCCAGGTTCAGGGAGAGACCTTATCTCAGGAGAATAAAGCAGAGAGGATCAGAATGAGATGCCCAACAGAATGTTCTGGCTTCCACATGTGCACACAGGTACATTTAAACTCACAGCACAAGTGCACAAAGAAGTTGCCTAAAAAAGAGTGGTGTCTTTAATGGCTRTTACTTTAAACAAGCAGTGTCATGCTAAAAAGTAATTTCCATTGTGCAAAAGGATGTAGACACTTAGGATGCTCCTTGACAGTGAAGGACCCTAATACATCAAATAGAATCATCTATGAGTTTTGTCCCATGCCCTGATGATAAACCAAGATCCACCCTAAATGTCCTAACTCAAAATCAAAATGGCAGAGATTCCTAGGAAATTTATATGGACATTGGGGTTGAAGTGAAAAATGAAGTGTTTCAAAGAAAAACAAGGACACACTAGGCTGCAYGCTGCAAGGTGCATAGGTTTCTAACTGCAATGTGTCATTTGGAATTGGGCTCACCTTYTATTTTGGTTCTTTCTTCTATATAAGATTCACTGGGAAGTAAACTCCCTCAGTAAGCAGCTATGAATGTGCTCATCAACAAGGCCAGGCTTGGGCTTTAGTTGATGTGCTCACCATACAAAGGAACACACTTATTTCTCATTATTCAAGCAAAGGTTCTTGGGATTCACTTTGCTAAATTCAATTCGACCATACATGGTTCTATTACATGATATTGGAATCACAAAAAATGTGACCACCCCTCCCAAAACAAAAAAAAAACAAAACAACAAACAAAATAAAACCAACCAGATGTTCTTAATTAAATAAGAAACGCAAGTGCAGCAGAGGGCCAGTACTTTGCTGTTTCCAGTACCATTTCAGACACCAAGCAACACAGAGTACAGATTCCAGAGTAAGGCACCTTGGTTSCCTTAAACACCTGGATTTGCACTGTGAGCTTCAAGAGTATCTAGGCTTCCAATGTGGGGACCCCAAATGGAAGTAAGAGCTATGATTCAGATATATCACCCAATTTTAGGGTGTAGAATGTGAAACACTGGAGGATTAGAACCACATTGCAAAGGGTACCTGTAAGTGGAAACTTGTGTGAATAAGTTTTAAGAACATAAGCTTTGCTCCCCAAGATGGGGAGGCTTTACAATACTACAAAGGAGATAAATTTTGTTTTTATTACAGTTTTAATGAAAAAAATTAACAGCCTAAATTTTTGCATATAAACTACCACTAGCCAGTCATCAGAGGACTTCCAAAATAAAAACCTAGTTATTAGATAAAATAGGAAGCAACCATAAGAGCTGGAGAAAAGTTAGCATGCAATTCCTTTTTCCTTCTTTAAATATCTAATATTTTGAAATATGATTTTGCATTAAATTAGACAGCCAAGATATGACTTGTACCTATTATATCTTCTCCAAATACTGTGTCTATA
>BDUI01007741.1:50056-72328 GCA_002335545.1 Apodemus speciosus
GTGTGTGTGTGTGTGTGTGTGTGTGTGTGTGTGTGTGTGTGTGTTGTGCTTTCTCATTTTTTTAAATTTTTTGAGGGGTTATTGTTGTTCAAAGATGAAAAGAAGACAAAGTTGGATGGATGGGGAGGTGGGGAGGGTCTGGGAGGAGATGGGGAAGAGAAACTGTGATCAAAATATATTGTTGAATTTTCAATTTAAATAAAATATCATAATGAAACCCACACGTGTGCGCACACTGGTTCCATCATTTCCCAGTGGTCCAGCCCTGGAGACCAAGCTTCAAGCCAAGGACCTGCTGCAAGCATACACTGGATCCGAAATGTGTCAGTCAGTGTCTTCTGAACCCATGCCTCTGCCTTACATGGAGCCCAGCACATGCCATTGGATGGGTCAAAGCCCAGTGCAAATGTCCTCACCTCACAGAAGCCGCCTTTGATTTATTGTCTCTCATAACCATGTTCTCAAGTTTGTGCCCACTCCCCTAGGATCCTGGACTGACCTGTGCTGGCATAAATAGGACTGGAGGAGAATCTAGGCTTGTGACCAAGAAAAGCCAGACCTAGCCACATTCTAGCTGTGTGGCCTTGGGCAGAGGCCACAGCCTCTTTGCCCCTCYGCATCCTTTGTTATAAAGTAGGAGGGCCGATCGATCGATTGATCCCTTCCTCTCGGGTGACTGGAATGCTGCCCTGCTCAGCTCTGAGAATCCACAGACACAGTCAGTCATCTTTATTACCTTTCCGTGATGATAACGAGTGAATACCCTTCTGAAGGGGTCTGTCTTGTCTCTCTAGGTAAGACTGTGGTAAGCAGYCCAAAGGAGGACATAGCGCTTGGCCTGTACAGGGCATCTCTGCCTGCCATCATCCATTGCGAGCCGGGCTTGCCTAGGCATGACCCCATCTGAGGCTGGTGAGGTATCTGCAGAGGTGAGCACATCTCCACAGCCCCACGGAAGGAAGTGACATAACAAGCTAAAGTCTACAGAGCAAGGACCAGACAGAGCCCAGAGCCAGAGCAGACTGGAGAAACTCATTTGCATAATGTTGTCACAATCATCTCTGCGTCCTGCAGTCTGGCGTGGCAGAGATGCAATGATACCTGTCGAATAGAGAGAGGCCTGAGACGCCCCCATCCAGGAGCCAAGACCTCGGAGCTACACCCCTTGTGAGTACCCAGATTTCCAGAATGTGATGCAGATGGCCACACTGGCAAATGTGCGTGCCTGTTGGAACTGGCTTCAGCAGGACACTGTCACCTTTGCTTAGTTCTGGAGTCCTTCTTTTGGTGTAGCTTGTCTGTGAAAGAGAGGAAGTGTCTCCTCAAGCCTCCTTCGGGAAAATGTTCTTGTCCCTGTTCTTTACAATTCATCTTAATACAGGAAAAAGGGGAGGGAGGGAGAGAGAGTAAATGAATGCATTGCAGCTATTCATTCCAAAATGAGGGAAGGGAAACTAGAAATGAGTGACAGAGCTCAGTCAAAGCCTGACCACCCAGAGATGGTGTCCTTCACGAAAGCACCCCCAACTTAGCCCTTTCTCTCTAAGTAGATACACTCACATAATTTTAACCAAGATTCTGTTTGAAATCCTGCTCCAGCCTCTTAAAATGCTTTAGTTGTTACTCTTGGATTTCGATTTTGTTTTGTTTTTGAGACAGTCTCATGTAGCCCAGGCTAGCCTCAAACCTGCCTTGCAGCCAAGGATGGCCTTGAACTCCTGATCCATCTGCCTCCATCTCCCAAGAGCCTAGCCGGAATTACAAGTATGGACCGCCATACCCGACTTAGCATGTCTTATATTAAGAATATTTTCAGCCAGGCATGGTGGCAGACACCCTTAATCCCAGTCCTGGGGTAGGAGAAGCAGGAAGGTTTCTGTAAAGTTCAGTGCCAGCCTGGGCTACATAGACAGACTCTGTCTGAAAATAATGATGATGGTGGTGAGAAGATAACGATGATGACCCCTGCTTGCTTTAGACGTGGGCAGCAGGTGCCCTTCCTCTCTGGCACTTGGCCATGGTTCCCATTGGTCACTCAGTGGCAGAGTTTTGTCCAGGAAGGTCATACCCGAGTGGGTGGGAACAGGTCTTTTCCAGGGGCCCCAAGTCTGTGGTTCCAGTGTTTACTCCAGGTCTGTGTTCCCATTAGCAACTCAGTAGCTTTCCAGCCCAGCCCAGCCCAGCTTTCTGTGCCTTCGGCCCCTGAGCGGCCTTACCTACAGCAACTCACCTCTGTTGTCACAGAAGCAGGGGGATGCTGGGAATTCTCCCCTTGGGGGAATTCTCCCACGTTTTTTGGGCTTTTAACATTCATGAGAACAAATCAGAAATTGCCAGGCTCCGTGGTATAGGCCAGACTCAGGGGCCGAAGGCAGGAGAATTCCAATTTCTAGTTGCAAATTCCCCAGATCCTGTCTCAAACCATTTAAAAAGTGGTAAATGGCTGGGGCCGGGGCTGAGAGGCAGCTCAGTGTAAAACGCTTGCTGCACAAGAAGAAGAGGCAAGTTTAGATCCTCGGAACCCACGGGAAACACGAGTGGGTGTTGGCAATCCCTATTCTCGGACTTCTCAGAGCAAGACAGCTCATCACACTGGCAGACACAGTGAGCTCTGAGTTCACTGAGAGATCCTGCCTCACATAGGAGGTGAGGAGAGATGAATTAACACAACTAGCATCAACCTCAGCCTACACACACACACACACACACACACACACACACGAAGGGATTTACAGGACTGATAGAAAACCTACCCAGCATGCACGAGGCCCTAGGTTCAATCCCTAATACCATAATTTTTTTTTATTTTTTTACACTCCAGTCATTACCTCTTCCCAGTCCACCCTCCCACAGTTCCACCTCCCATTCCTCCCCCTGCCCCTGCCACGTCTTCAAGAGGATGTCTTCACCCTTCCAACCCCACACCCTGCAAGGCCTCCCCACTCCCTGGGCCCTCAAGTCTCTCTAGGGTTAGGCTTGCATCTTCTCTCACTAAGGCCAGACCAGGCAGTCCTCTGCTGTATATGTATTGGGAGCCTCGGACCAGCTAGTGTACGCTGCCTGGTTGGTGCCTCAGTGTCTGAGAGAGCTCAGGGGTCCAGGTTAGTTGAGACTGGTGGTTGTCCTCCTCCTCAGCCTCTGTCAGCCTTTCCCTAATTCAATCACAGGGGTCCCTGACTTCAGTCCAGTGGTTGGGTATAAGTGTCTGCATCTGTCTCAGTCAGCTGCTTGTTGGGCCTCTCAGAGGACAACTATGCTAGACTCCTGTCTGTAAGCACACCATAGCATCAGTAATAGTGTCAGGCCTTGGAGCCTCCCCTTGAGACGGATCCCAAGTTGGGCCGGTCACTGGACCTTCTTTCCCTCAGTCTCTTCTCCATTTCTGTCCCTGCCCTAATAGTATTTTATTTAAAAAAAAAAAAAAGTCAGAAATGAATGTGCCCACACACACCCCTGGCAAGAACATCAGCCCGCCCTGAACAAGAGCTGCCCACCAGCTTTATAATCTCTCCTCCTTTCTTCATCCTTCTCTGTTACCATCCAAGGTCATCCCTTCAGTGGCCTCGCTCGACTCTTTTGTAACCTTGGGTTACAGAATAAAGGAGCTTAGGGCCCCCAGAGAGGAACTTGGGCTGCTGCTGTCTGCACAGGGCTGGGACTTGTGGTATGAATGTGTCCCCAAGGGTCCCTGCATTGCACACTCCCTCCCAGGGCAGTGGTGTGGCAAGGTGAGGCAGATGTGAAATGAAATAGCCACCAGCATCTTCAGCAGAGCAGCCGTGACTGCTTGGGACCTTCAAAACTCAAGCCCGTTGTGCCTGCAGGGGAGGACGGGTGGTGAGACTCCAGACTCTGGTCTCAGGAGGTGCTAGGGAACATCAAGGTGGAAGGTTAGCTCATGGGGGCAGGGGCTCCATCTATGTAACTACAGGGAGGTTGTCAGTTATGATGTGGTGGCACTTCACAGTGATACAGCTGCTTGGGGCTCACCTACACTCCTGTAAGTGACCCTCTCTCCTGTGTTCAGTAACTAAATCCAATGAGCTCATCGGTTGGCCAAGCTGGACATGAATGCAGCCATTGCTTTAGTCTGTCATTGGTGTCCTGTCTGGGGTGAGTAGATGTTTGCTCAGGTCTCAGCAGAGGCAGTTCACACAACAGGGGCCGTTAGAGGGGATTTAGGCCATGAGGGCTCTACCCCAACAGAAGTATTGAGTTTATTACAGGAAGGACTTCCTGATAGAAAAATCCGTTTGCCCCTAAGCCCTCCCTTTCTCTCCTCCTCTTCCCACCCCCACCTCTCTCCCTTTCCAAGTGATATGCTCCAACATGTTAGGACATAGCACGAACCATCGTCGTCGTCGGGTTCAACCCCTAGATCCTGCCTCTTCCAGTCTTCAGAACCTTCTGTTCTTCATCAGCAACCCACCTTCGAGCATTCTGCTGCTAAGCAACCGAAACCAAATTACAACAGAGAGCATTGACATGCCACTCGTCTAAGTCTCTGCCTGTCTTATTGTCCCTGACTGGGCAGAAGCAGCTCTCCATCAATCATCCAAGCAGTGGGTTCCACTTCAACATCCCACCTCCCCCAGGACAGTGGGAACGTCCCTGCTGGATGAGCAGGCTGAGCCGGGCAGCAAGGGGGAACCTGGTGTCTTTGACTCTAGAAGGATAATGGGGAAGCCAGTGAGGTGTGTTCTGCTTTTCCAGATGGCAGAAGGGCAGCCTGAGCCCCTCTGGTCTGAAATTCTGCCCCTTCCCCCCCATGTCATTCCCTGACACGGACAACCAGGCATTTCCCCGTGAAAGTGGGATTTTGATCTTTAGCACCACAGGCACCTTCCCCTCCTGACTTGTGGTCTCCTCTTCCGTCTAACTGCTATGTCARCTTGGCAGACCTAGATGCCCTTCTCCTTAGGTGCTCCTCTCTGAAGCACCTTCAGTGGCTCCTGAGTCCATGATACTGTGAAAATGGTGCATTCTTCAAGACCCTCACCATCTAGCCTCTGCTGCCTCCCACCCCCCCTTCTCTCCCCAACTTCCAGATGCACAGAGTCCGGCCTGGCTGACTGTGCCCCGTTCCTACTCCAAGGCCAGAATTGTCCTCAGTTTCCCCATGTCACCTTGATTCACAAACCTCAGTTGCCACAGGACTTTGTCCTGACCCCTAGGCCAGGACCCTCTTGGGGGCACAGCGGCTTTTTCTGTATTCTCAATGGCCTAAGTTCCAAAGGCACCTCGGAGCTTCTCTGCTNAAAAAAAAAAAGTCAGAAATGAATGTGCCCACACACACCCCTGGCAAGAACATCAGCCCGCCCTGAACAAGAGCTGCCCACCAGCTTTATAATCTCTCCTCCTTTCTTCATCCTTCTCTGTTACCATCCAAGGTCATCCCTTCAGTGGCCTCGCTCGACTCTTTTGTAACCTTGGGTTACAGAATAAAGGAGCTTAGGGCCCCCAGAGAGGAACTTGGGCTGCTGCTGTCTGCACAGGGCTGGGACTTGTGGTATGAATGTGTCCCCAAGGGTCCCTGCATTGCACACTCCCTCCCAGGGCAGTGGTGTGGCAAGGTGAGGCAGATGTGAAATGAAATAGCCACCAGCATCTTCAGCAGAGCAGCCGTGACTGCTTGGGACCTTCAAAACTCAAGCCCGTTGTGCCTGCAGGGGAGGACGGGTGGTGAGACTCCAGACTCTGGTCTCAGGAGGTGCTAGGGAACATCAAGGTGGAAGGTTAGCTCATGGGGGCAGGGGCTCCATCTATGTAACTACAGGGAGGTTGTCAGTTATGATGTGGTGGCACTTCACAGTGATACAGCTGCTTGGGGCTCACCTACACTCCTGTAAGTGACCCTCTCTCCTGTGTTCAGTAACTAAATCCAATGAGCTCATCGGTTGGCCAAGCTGGACATGAATGCAGCCATTGCTTTAGTCTGTCATTGGTGTCCTGTCTGGGGTGAGTAGATGTTTGCTCAGGTCTCAGCAGAGGCAGTTCACACAACAGGGGCCGTTAGAGGGGATTTAGGCCATGAGGGCTCTACCCCAACAGAAGTATTGAGTTTATTACAGGAAGGACTTCCTGATAGAAAAATCCGTTTGCCCCTAAGCCCTCCCTTTCTCTCCTCCTCTTCCCACCCCCACCTCTCTCCCTTTCCAAGTGATATGCTCCAACATGTTAGGACATAGCACGAACCATCGTCGTCGTCGGGTTCAACCCCTAGATCCTGCCTCTTCCAGTCTTCAGAACCTTCTGTTCTTCATCAGCAACCCACCTTCGAGCATTCTGCTGCTAAGCAACCGAAACCAAATTACAACAGAGAGCATTGACATGCCACTCGTCTAAGTCTCTGCCTGTCTTATTGTCCCTGACTGGGCAGAAGCAGCTCTCCATCAATCATCCAAGCAGTGGGTTCCACTTCAACATCCCACCTCCCCCAGGACAGTGGGAACGTCCCTGCTGGATGAGCAGGCTGAGCCGGGCAGCAAGGGGGAACCTGGTGTCTTTGACTCTAGAAGGATAATGGGGAAGCCAGTGAGGTGTGTTCTGCTTTTCCAGATGGCAGAAGGGCAGCCTGAGCCCCTCTGGTCTGAAATTCTGCCCCTTCCCCCCCATGTCATTCCCTGACACGGACAACCAGGCATTTCCCCGTGAAAGTGGGATTTTGATCTTTAGCACCACAGGCACCTTCCCCTCCTGACTTGTGGTCTCCTCTTCCGTCTAACTGCTATGTCARCTTGGCAGACCTAGATGCCCTTCTCCTTAGGTGCTCCTCTCTGAAGCACCTTCAGTGGCTCCTGAGTCCATGATACTGTGAAAATGGTGCATTCTTCAAGACCCTCACCATCTAGCCTCTGCTGCCTCCCACCCCCCCTTCTCTCCCCAACTTCCAGATGCACAGAGTCCGGCCTGGCTGACTGTGCCCCGTTCCTACTCCAAGGCCAGAATTGTCCTCAGTTTCCCCATGTCACCTTGATTCACAAACCTCAGTTGCCACAGGACTTTGTCCTGACCCCTAGGCCAGGACCCTCTTGGGGGCACAGCGGCTTTTTCTGTATTCTCAATGGCCTAAGTTCCAAAGGCACCTCGGAGCTTCTCTGCTTACGATGACGACCTAGCAAACTATCTAGCACTCTCCTCCAAATGGTTCATGAAGTCATGTTTGCTGAGCATAGAAGACAGCGCTCTAGACCATTTGTGTGTCACTTAGCTTCCTGGGAGCAGTATTCTCCAGATACAGTCCTACCTCTGACCTCCCAGCACAAGGTGGGGAGTGCTTGGGGGAACCCCTTCCAGAGTACGTACACCGCCTTGACTGAATTTTACTTTCTAGTTGTCAGGAGTCACTTGAGTAAGCTCCTTTGGACAGAGTGGCAAGGACGCCCGCCACCCAGGCAGGTGGCATCGCGGTAACTCCCTTCCTTCCTTTCTGGGTGTGTGGCCTCATCAAGCTGGTTGCTGCCGGGTGGGAGGGCGGCCTCCACCCCACCGCACCACCTCCTGTCTGGGCAGGAGGGGAAGCGGCTCCCAGGTTGCTGAGGAGATGCTGCGTGTGTTGTGGGCTCTTGGGAAATGCTGGGGCCAGCGAGGAGGGAGCAGCCGGCCATGGCGGGCGCCTGAGGCAAGCTCCCGGCAGTTGCTCCATCCACAGAACAGGGCGATGAGGCCCCAGGGTGGGGCGTTGCATCACATTCTTAGAAAGCTGCCTCTGTACCCACATTTCCATCTGGGGCCGGGACTGGGTTTCTTTAATTGCTGCTTTTTCACTTCCAAGTTTCTGAGGACAAATCTGGACAGGGCTATGGTGAAATGGCAGTTATTAGCCAACCTTCCCGGCGGTTAATCAGAGCTGCACAAGGCTGTGACTCCCAAGGCTGATCTTTAGGGAATCCACACACTCTCTCCTGCAGTGGACACTCTGCCTCCCGACACCGACCCTCAAAGAAACTGAGGCAGACCCAGGGTGAGGAAGCAGCTTGCCCATGGCCATGCAGCCTGGGCAGGGAGAAGCCCTCCCTCTTCTGAGAGAAAGTAATCTGGGCTGTGGAATCAGACTACAGTGATGTTGGTGTCAGCCGTGCTGTGGGCTCCCTGCTGTCAGGGTGGCTCTTTCTCTTCCCTAGGACTCAGTTTTCCTATCTGTAGAGTGGGTGGTCTTAAGCAAACCACTGATGGTCACATTTTGATTATTCCTTGCGGGTTTTTTGTTTTTGTTTTTTTGTTTTTTTGTTTTTTTTGTTTTTTCTTTTTTTCTGGGGTGGGATCTAGGGCATTGTTCACACTGAACCTGTGCTTTCTCAGTGAGGACAGACCCTCATTCTCCCCCACCTCCTTATACAAAAGGTCTCTGTGTATTCCTGGATGACCTGGAACTCCCTCTGTAGACCAGGCTGGCCTCAAACTTAAGAGACCTGCCTGCCTCTGCCTCCTGAGTGCTGTGATTAAAGGTATTCGCCACCAAAGTGGGCTCTATCTTCACTTCTTAAACACCGAAACGCTTCAAGCTAAAGTTGGCTGCAAACAGGCGGGAGGAAGCTCTGCAGGATGAGGAGAACTTCGAAGACGAGACTGTGGCGACGGTTGTGCAATCTTGTGTTTTCTGATAGACCATACACTTACAACCAGGGAATTTTATGGTCTGTAAATTATACCTCAATAAGGCTATAAAGAGCAAAAAGAATGTTCTATGAAACACTAGTATTCAGACCCTGTGCTCCAGGGATCCTGGGAAACTGAGTGGCTGTGTGACAGTAGATAGCCTCTCACTCAGCGCCCCCAGGGTGCTGAGATCCTGTCCCTACCTCCTACTCGGCACAGACTGTAAGGGCCCCCCAAGTGGGCTCCCTTCCCTCCTCTGCGCCACCAACCCAACTCCCTCACAGCCCTAGGAGTGTTGAGTCCTTGCTGGAACAGAGAATGACCAAAAGCTCCCATGCACTGTCCTAAAACAGATTTTTTTTTTTTGTTCTTGTTTTTATTTAAGTGTGTGTGTGTGTGTGTGTGTGTGTGTGCACGTGTGTGTGTCACAGAGGCCAGAAGAGGGTGTCAGATCCCCTGTAACCAGAGTTACAGGCAGGTGGTTATACATTGACAGATGTGAGTTGTGGGAACCAAGCCCAGGTGTCCCACAAGAGCAGACAGCGTCTTTAAGCACTGAGCTACTTCCCTGAATCTCTGCAGGCCTGTGCTAGACCTGGGACCGTCTGAGCTTTGGCGGGTGTGTTTATGACTTATCCTCCACTGAACCAACACTGAACTCGAGGTCCCCAGCAGGTGTGCAATAATGAGGCATTGACTGTGTGAAGCACTTAGAGAATGAATGGATGAGTGAGTGAGTGAATGAATGAGTGACTGAATGAGTGAATGGCTTAGTGCCTCCTCTGAGACAAGTAGAGAGGACATTTGCAAGTATGCGCACATTGGATGCTACTCCAAACTCCCCACTTACGAGCAGCAGCCAGCCGAGTCAAAGGCACAGTTCTCTGGGAAGGTGACAAGAGACCCAGGAGTGTGTGTTGGGGTGGAGGAGAGATCATGTGCAGCAGCCAAGTCTAGGAGAGACTAGTCACTTGTGTCTTTTTTCTTTTCTTCCTCTTTTCTTTTCTTTTCAACCATACAGGATCAAATGTGGGGCCTCATGCATAAGTTCTACCACTGACCGGTACCTCCGCCCTCCCTGGTTCGTTTCTCTGGGTAGCCTCCACAGGGCTACAAGACCCTTGGCAGTCTCGTACTATCCCCTTGAGATCTGGATCCCAAAAGAGCCTGTGGCAGGCTTTGCTTGGGCCAGAGACCCTCCCTTGACCAGCAATCACTGAATGCCTGTACTAACAGTCCCAGGAGGACACACCTCAAGGCTGAGGAGTGGACCTCAGAGCCAAACATGGGTTCTGATTTTGTAAGAAAATGAGAGAAATGCTGGGCAGATCAAAATTACTCGTGTCCTCTGCCCACTGGAAAGTTCCATAGTGACAAAAGATTAGAGTGTCTGAGAGTAGGGGTTTCACAAAGCCAGATAAGCTCAGGGCCCCAAGCGTGGGGCATGCCTGGGGTCACAGTAGGTGCAGGAGGCAGACAGAACCACACTCGGGCTGGGAAACCAAGAGCTGGATGGTGGAATTTCTTTTGTCTCCCTTTAAACCTCTTGGCTAAGTCACTGAGCTGATACCAACAGTCAGATCAGCACCAGGGCCGTTTCCTGTGTTCTAGAACCTTTAGGAGTCCTGTGGCTTTGATGAAAAGTCTCCAAGGGAACAGTCTGGACAGGCACACCAACAGGACTTTCCGATAAGCCCCAGCTCCAACTTCTATTAAAAAGCAAACAAGATCTGGGCAGAGATGGTTTCTGTCTTTAATCCCAGCACTCGGGGGCAAAGGCAGGCAGATTTCTGTGAGTCTGATCTACAGAACAGCCGGGGGCGGGAGGGTGACGACGGTGACACAAAGAAACCCTGTCTCAAAAGAGAGTAAGTAGGAAGGAAGCCAACAGATGTCTCCATGGTGCATGTTTTCTGATCAGGCACTCACCTTACTGACCCATCTGGTGGTTGAAGCAACTGAGGCTGAGGTGACTTACCTACTGACAAGTAGCAAGAATAGAATTTGAACCCAAGACTGTTTGGCTCCAAAGACCCTGATCTAGCCTCTACAAGATCTTGATCTTGCCTCTACAAGTTTTCTCAGACAACTATGTCACCTTTCCAGACTTCCTCAGTTACAAATGTCAAACACTGAGAGGGACAGCCCTCTAGGTAGACTGAGAAGGAACATTCTAGGTAGAATCAGCAATCACAGTCCCGAGGGCCCTATGTGGTCTTGACATCTGGAGAAGTCCAACTAAAAAGCCTGCAGCCAGCGAGCCATCCCTCCGTGGGCTGGAGATGAGGCAGAGCCTGTGAGTCACCATCCTCTCTCTGTCACCTAAAGGATGGGGACAACCCCTGCCTGGCCTCCCTGGACCCTGCTCTCCTCCCTCAATAGTGTCTGTCCACCGGCCTGGCACACTCCGAGTCAATCTGGAGTACGTGCTCAGGCACACAGACTCCACAAACAATGCAGGGAAATAAAGTTCTTACAGGAAACGTCATCATATTGACTCATGACAGACCCATCCATAAAACAGCCAGGGTACCTGGGCCGGCTCAGGGTGCAGGCCTGAGCCTCTCTCCTCAGCCAGGAGGAAGTAAGTACTGCTGGGGGTGGGGGCGACTTCCCCTGACTGCCTGGAGGTTGGCTGGGGCTCTGTATTATTTGTCAAAGGAGGGAAAATTTATTATTTTTTCTAAAGAACAAGTCCCAAAGCCTTGTGGTGCCTTGTCTCAACAGCTCTATTGCAAAAGCCCATCTTCAGACCGTGGAGTTTTGCAAGCCATTTGCCCTGTTCAGGAGAGAAACTCGGCCCTCTCCAGGGGCCTGTGTCTTCATCTGTCCTTTTTGGCAAAGTGCAGCCGCTGTGGCCCTGGTCCAAGTCTATTCTCAGATTTGGGAGGCAGCACAGTGTGGAACTGAAGTGCCCGACAAGCTCAGCTACGCAGGCCCTCCGTTTCCTCGTCTGCAGAACCTGAATAAAGCAAGATCACGTGGCATGTGCCTTCCGTCCTCACCGGTTGCGAGCAGCAGCCTGGAGGCGCTGGAGTGGAGTGACTGCCCTGTCTTCATCTAGAGAGCCCAGGCTAGCTCCTCTGCCTTGACTTCATGCAGCAGTCCTGGCCTGCCAGCCGCCCAGGGTGTGGCACGGCTATAGGAAACGGGTTGTCAGTCAGGCTTAGGACACTGGCCTGAGAGGAATCTGAGAACCAAGATGATAGTATATCTGTCTAGGGGCACGGCACCCCGCCCCCCGGCTGAGCAGTGGCCATTTTTCTATCCTCAGATTTGAGTGACCGAGAGGGAGGGAGGGAGGACCAGTGTCCCTCCTGGTGTCTAAGGGAAACCAGGCAACCCTGGGAAGTCGCTAGTAGTACAGCTGGAAACTTAGTGTCCCTTGAGAGTGCAGCCAGGTACCTTCCAGGCCTCGGTCCCTGTCACTTGGATTAGCATACACCCCTGGCCGTGCCTAGCACTGGTTGGACCTTTGTGTGATAACACCCAGCTTTGCTCTCTCCACCAGTTCTGCCACGTGGAGGGCACGGTGCTCTCTCAGGACCACGCTCTGAGCAGACCACTCCCCTACCTCAGCATTCTCAAGCACTAGCCCAGACTCCTAAGCCCAGCCTTCAAGTTCCCTTGACTCTTGGTCTCTACTGAGTGAACCAGCTTCCTGCCACCATGCTACGGACTCATTTCCAAGCACGTTCAGGTTCCTAACCCTAGCGTGGTTTCTGCCCTGGTGCCTCATGCTTGTCTTGTTGGTAAATTATTCTTTCTGTAATAACTCCAGTGAACTTACATTTACACCCACAAGGCCCAGCCCTTTCTGTAAAGACAGACGGAAACCATTGTCCAAAAGTTCCTTTCTTCTCTGTGCTTCTGCACACATCCTGTCCATCATTCCGTCTCCTATGCTTTCTTCTACTGAAGACATAACAGGACAGGACCAGCAGCTGCTCTAGCACCAGGATCCCAGCCTGCAGCAGGTTAGCCTAGCAAGTAGTTACTCACTGGAGGGAGAAGGGCCTGCAGGATGTGTTTGCAGGCCTAGGACTACCCTCCTCCTGACCTCTTTACCTACAGGAAGTGGCCAAGACTAAGGCTCTCCGCTTTCATCTTCATAACCTTCTTTAGTACTGAGTGCTACTCTGAGGCTGCGATTTTCCTCAAAACCCCAGCAAGGCAGGCACATGGAGATGGGGAAACAGCTGTACACAGCTGGGCAGGAGTGAGGGGTGACAGAGCTCCGGCTGGGCTACATCCTACTTCTGGTCAGCTCCCTGGAGGCCATGCCAATCCTGCACCCCTGCCTCCCAGTCTGTAAGAATAAGACAGCACCCGACTTTCCAGGGTTAGGCGAGACTGTATAGGTCAAAAGTCATATAGATATAGACCACTTCTCCACCCCATTCCCCCACCCACCCATTCTTCCTCCTCCTAGTTCTTCTGTGTCACCTCATCGGGCCTGGAATTTGCAATGTAGAAGACCAGGATGGCTGACCTTGAACTCACAGAGATCTGCTTTGCTCTGCTTCTAAGGTGCTGGGGTCATGCACTGTCCTGGARCTTGCCATGACTGACTAGCAAGAGAGCCCCAGAGATCTGCCTGTCTCTGCCTTCCCAGACAGACTGAGATCACAAGCCTACCACAATGCCTACTTTGTTCTGGAGGTTGGAATGGAGTCCTCTTCCATACAAACACTTTGCCATCTAAACTACCCACTCTTCCGGACCACCCTCACTGCCTTAGGTGCTTTCCTTCCTCCTACAAAAACCGTGTAAGCTGTCCCAGCGTCAGGATTCTTGGATACGCCTAAATGAACAGCACCCTGTCTTTCAACAGAGCCAGCGTTGCCTGGAAGCCCCCGTAACTTGTTTGTCCACCGGGCCTGTGTGGCCCGCTGATGCATATCTGCATTTTTAAAGGTTTTAATGTGTCACTATTTAATTCTTCCTGGGGAGATATTTTCTAAGTGGTAGCAATATTTTGTAAAACATATGCTTATTTAGTATCGGGAATGTGGGGGAAGATGAAGTCAGTGCAAGGCTAGCGAAGCTCCTTTGCAGCCCGGGTCAGGTGGGAGGGAAAAAAGGACACCTGAAGCCTGAGCAGTAGCTTCCGGGAACCACAGTGGGCCCAGGCAGTGCCTGGGACACTTCCTAAGGATCGTGACACGTAGTGGCAAGTGGGAAGACTAATGAAAGGGAACCAGAGACAAGTGGCCAAGAGATTTGGGCAGGTAAGAAACAAAGGCACCCAGCACAGTAACTGACCCTCCCCAGGCTGCCTCCCTCCCAACCCAAGCGTCTCGACTTTCTGCTACTGATATCTGGCAACCTGCAGGCGTGGCCTTTGCTTTGTTGCTTGTTTGGGGTATGGTTTTGTTTGTTTGTTTGACACAGGATCTCATAGAATCCAGACTGGCCTCAAACTCAACAGGGAGTCAAGGATGACCCAGAACCCCCTACACCTCCCAAATCCCAGGATTACTAGTCTCTGTGCAACCATGTCAGGGTAATGTGGTAGCAGAGATGAGACTTGGGGCAAAGAAGCCAGGGAATTTACTGTCTGTCTGGACCCAGAGAGGCGAAGTGGGAGACCAGAAAAATAAATAAATAACAGAGAGAGAGACAGAGACAGACAGAGAGACACAGAGAGACAGAGACAGAGAGACACAGAGAAAGACACAGAGAGACAGAGACAGAGACAGAGAGAGTTCCTAAAGAGTCAGATAGATAGCAGGGCCCTTCATCGTGTGACTGTCTAGCATGTTGTTTGTGCACTAGCTGCAGGTGACCAGCAAGCGGTACAAGAGACAGAGGTGCCCTGCACAGCAATATCTAGAGGAATGGAAACAGGCAGTGGTGGAATGGCGCAGCAAAGAGGGCGTCTGAAGAACAAGCAATGCTACTAGAGCTGGGGAGAGATGGAGGGCAGAAACATAGGAAGAGGGGATTCCTTTTCAACCCAGTGAATATTTCAGTTAGTGGTTCTACTTCTTGGTTATTGGTTACTTAGTTACTTGCCTGCTAAGTTAATTGGTTATTTGTTTGTTTGTTTGKTTGGTTGGTTGGTTGGTTCGTTGGTTGGTGGGTTGTTCAGTTGATTGCTGGATTGGTTTATTAATGGTTGGTTGGTTAGTTGGTTGTTCAGTTGATTAGTGGATTGGTTTGTTAATTGGTTGATTGGGTGGGTAGGTGGGTTAGTAGCTCTGTTGGTTAGATGATTAGTTGTTCAGTTAATTAGTTACTCAATTGGTTGGTTGATCAGTTGGTTCAGTTGTTCAGTCCATTAAGTCATTGGTTATTGATTGATGGTTATCCCATTAGTTGTTTACTTGGTTGTTTGGTTGTTTGGTTGACTGTACAGTTGGTTGGCTATTTGGTTTATGGGTCAGCTGATTAGTTGGTTGGTTGGTGGTTTAGATAGTTGGCTGATGATTGGTGGTTCAACTGGTTGGCTGATTTACTGGTTGGCTTATGGTTAGTTAATTTGTTGGTTGGTGGGTGGGTTGGTAATTGTCAATGTGGACAAATCTTAGGTTCTGTTGCCTATCTGAAATATTTTCTGGACTTCCTTACTTATGAAAATTCCATCTGAGCCTGGGATGTGGCTAAGTGACGGGGCACTTGCCTAACATGTAAAGTGCTGGGATCCCCCTCCAGCACCACAAAGAAAACAGAAGAGGAGGGGGAAGAGTGGGGGAAATGGAGAGAGACAGGACAGTTCCAGAAGCTAATCCACCTCCTACTTACACAAAAACATTTGTATATTCAAAAAAGATTCCTCTGGGCTCCCTCTTACAGCTCTCTGAGGCCATTTGATATACAAACTATTTGTTCAAGTTCATGTAATCTGTCCACAAAGGAGCTTCCGATTAGTGCCAAGGTCGTGGATGTGGTAGTTTTTATAGAGTACTGCTATCCGCCAAGTACTGTGCCCATCTCTCTCTCTCTCTCTCTCTCTCTCTCTCACACACACACACACACACACACACACACACACACACACACACACACACGACTGGCTCCCCTGCCTCAGCATGAGCCCTGGAGGCACCAAGAAAGCTCTCAAGGGTTCTGAGCTGCCAGGCATGTCTTCCAGTCTCCATCAGGTCTGGTCTTTGCTGATGGCTGCCGATAGGATCCTCTGTGGGCCAGCCTCCGCGGCCTTGCTATTCAGCAAACATTCCAGGGGGGTTGATCAGCCTGCGGTCAATGCTGGTTGCCATTCATTTCGTCTGGAAGCAAACAAACAGAAAGCTACATTTTTTTTTAGAAATCTAAATTAAGTCATAATGGTGCAGAGGATCTGCTTAAATTTGCAAAACTGGATTTGCTAATTCCTTTGTCCCTCTGTGCCAGTGCAGAAGTGGCACACTTTTCTAATAGCAAGACCACAACCGCTCCGCGCTGTTTCTGCCTCCCTGCACTCCCCTCGAGTCCTCCGCAGCTCTCAGGGGAAAGGGGGGGTCCTGCGGGCACAAAGGCAAGCAGGAAGCAGCTTTGAAGATGCTTGTGAGCCAGAGTGAGCCCGACAGAAGGCCCCGAGCCAGGCCTGTGCGTGCTGCTCACACTGCGACCCTTGACCCTCAGAGGGAGCCAACAGGGTCACTACCTTCCTTATCTGCACTTTCTCCATCCGACGTGACTGGAAGTTTTTCAGGGTTAAAGATGGCATCTGACTGAACACGCACCGATATTTCTCCATGCTGTTGTTCCCTAAACACATCTCTATAGTTGTCCATCTCTGTAGCAYGCGCGCCTCAGTCAGAATTTGATGTGACACAAGATTTAAAGGTCTCGGAAGAATGCGCACAGACAGGTCCTGTGCAAGTGCCGTGAAGTACTACAAAAGGGTCTCAAACCCATCCCAAGGACCTAACCCCATCTGTCCGATGAGTCAGATAAAGCTCCAGCAGGCAGGCCCCATGCCCGCCCAAGGTCACCGTAGGCTTTGAGTTCTGCTAGTCGCAGCCAGGGGCCCAACTCTGAGGCAAGTTAACTGTTTCAAAGATCCCCCGGGCTTGTTATCCTGCTTCATCTTGCTGTACCGGGGTTTCTCTATGTCTCACCAGCCTGTGGGTACAAATGAGTCACCTAGCCAACCGGTTATCATCTCGCCAGCCCAGCCGCACCCCTGTGCCCCCACTCACCTGGTCCTTTAGCTACCCACCTCAGCACTTCCTAGAGCAAGAGTCCCTGAGATGTCCATGGACTCCCCTCCTTGAAAGCTTACCCCGTAGAAGGCACTACCAATGAATCTGGTAGAGTGGGCTTTCTGGAGCTAGAGATGTAGCCCACTAGAAGTAGGGGGCAGGGTTCTGGTGGCCCCACGAGCAAGCAATCTCAGTCCTCCCCTCACCCTTAAGATCTCTATAGAGGGAAGAGGGGTCCTGTTGGCTCTCAGCATGTCCTCCAAGCAGCTACAGACTGGGACATGGGACCTCAGTAAGACACACACCAGTAGTGACGCCACGCAGCCAGGGAAAGCTCCGGGAGAGAATGGAGGGACTGGGGGAGGGGACACACCTGGCTGGGGAGAAGACCATGCTACCAGTACTGTGAGCCTTCATCACATCACCCACTTGTCCCTCTAAGTCAAGCAGGGACAAGGAAACTGATGGGGCTCAGAGAGCCCAAGCCACTGGTCTGAAGTCACAACTCTAATGGATGATGGGCTCCTGTAGATCTGAGGGTCCCCAACTTTATACTCTTGGATGTTGTCTTTACCAGTGTGAGACCCAGCACTGAGAAACGCAGCTTCTATGGTCTTCAGTCAAAGTCCCTGCTACATTGACTGCAGTTCTTAGCACAGGATCTTCCATCATCTTCCCATCCACACAGTGAGTAGGGCAGGAATTCCCTGAATCCCAGCAGGATCCAGGGGGGTGTGCTTTCGCTCGGTGCTGCGGGTGTGGCYCAGCAGTCTTGCCTTGCACGCTGGAAGCCCTGGATTCTATCCCCTAAACCCATCATGGGATACATGCCTGTAACCCCAGCCCTTGGGAAGTAGAAGCAGGAAAGTCAGAAGTTCAAGGTCATCTGGACTTTCTCAGGGCTTGGCTATACGAGTCTCAGAAAGAGGAGAGGGAGCAGGAGAGAGAAGCTAGAAAACAATAGACAAGCATTTTCTGTCCATTTAAAAAGTAATTATTGCAGGTTCCTGGAAAGGTGGCACAACAGTGAAGAGCACTGACTGCTCTTGCAGAGGACCCAGGTTCGATTCCCATCACCCGCATGGCAGCTCACAACCTCCTGTGACTCCAGCTCTAGGGATTTGATGCCATCTTCTGACTTCCCTGAACAACAGACACACATGTGGTATACACACACACACACACACACACACACACACACACACACACACACACAAGTCAAGATACCCATACATGTCTGTTATTAATTAAATCAAACAACATTTTCCAAAATGAATCAGTGCCCAGCAAGATGGTGTGTGGCTGCAGGGTCACATGTTGTGTACCACCCTCTGTGCCCCCAGCTCTTGGGCCGGCTGTGCGTGGCCCGACATTCTGTCTTTTCTATCACCTTGCCCTGAATTTGTCAGTTTTCTCTTTTCTGGTTTTCTGACCAGACTAAACAACTGAAACACGCGGGGTGCTTTTAAGTGCTGTGAGTAGGCTCCAGCCCACTAGATTAGCCTCTGTGTGGTGGACCAGGCTGAAGAGGATGCTGCGGGCAGTTCCTGGGTACCATCCGAGCCCGGGGACCAGCAGGAGCTGGAAAAGGCCAGGGGGGCTAACTGCCCCCGACCATTCTCCCCATCTCCTCCCCTTCTCCTTTCCGACACACCCAGGAAGTAGTCTCTGCCCTCCTTACTATGCGGCCCCATCTCCTGCTTGTGTCTTSTAAGCTTTGCACACAGTAGGTACTCAGTAAATGTTTGGGAGCAAATCCAGGAAGTGGKTCCTCTGTTTGTTCTGTGTATGCACAGAAGTGTGTGTTCGTGTGTGCATATGTATGTGTGTATTTTGGGGGGGGGGGTTAATTATGTATGTGTGTGTGTATTCTTGGGGGTGTTAATGTGTATGCACGTGTGTGTGTATGTGTGTGTGTGTGTGTGTGTATTCTTAGGGGCGGTGTTAGGAATATGTATGTCCCAGTGCACACATAGTATGTGTATATGTGTATGKGTTCGTGAATATGTTTTTGAGTGTTCTTGTTGGGGGGGTGAGTACGTGTATGCTACAATGTACATGTAGTGTGTGTGTGTGTGTGTGTGTGTGTGTGTGTGTGTAGGTACATGTGTACCACAGTGCACATATAGTGTGTGTATGTGTTTGTGTGTATTTCTGTGTGTGTTCTGGTGTTGGGGTGTAAGCACTGATGTGCCACAGTGCACATGTTGTGTGTGTGTGTGTATGTGTGTCTACGTGTCTGTGTGTCTGTCTGTGTGCATGTGTGTGTTCTTGTGTGGGGATGTAGGCACATTTGTGTCACAATGCACTTACAAAGGCCATAGAAGTAACTTCAGGTTTGATCCTCATTTTTCACTCGGTTTACGACAGGGAGGGTCTCTTTGTTCTTTCATAAGCCAGGCCAGTTTCCGTCCATTCTCCTGTCGCTACCTCCCATCTCCTGGGAGTGGATGCTGGGATTACAACCATCCAGGCTCTCACTGTTCCGTGGATTCTGGAGCCCTGAACTCAGGTCTTCAGCCTCACGCACTTACCAACCTTGTCCACACCTCCTTCGGACATTCCCTCTGTAGATGACAGTGTCTCAGTTGATCCTGTAGAAGCCTAAAGAACTGCACAGAGAGGGACCGAGCCGTCACTGGGTCAGAACACCTGCCTGGCATGCAAGAGTCCCTGAGTTCCATTCCCAGCACTGCGAACATACCTAAGCAAGTAAGTCAGAAGAACTTACATTATGAGATCCAATGTCCCAGAGCCACGCAGGCAGTGAGATCCCCACAGGCTGGCCATGAGCTTGCCCTTGCAATATGTTTTGACTTCAAAAAAAGTCTTGAGGCTGGGTATGGTGGCACATTTCTTTAATCCCAGTACTTGGGAGGCAGAGACGGGCAGATTCCTGAATTCAAGGCCAGCCTGGTCTACAAAGCAAGCTCTAAAACAGCCAAGGCTACACAGAGAAACTCTATCTCAAAAAAGGGGAAAAAAAGAAAAGAATTTTTTTTTAAGGTTTAGGGCTGGAGGATGGCTTAGGGGTCAAGAGCACACACTGCTCTTCCAGAGGACCTGCATTCGGTTCCCAGAGTCCACATCAGCTGACTCACAACTGCCTGTAACTCCAGCTCCAGGTGGCTCTGACACTCTTTTGCCTCCTCAACCGACTGTACTCATGTGACACACACACACACACACACACACACACACACACACACACATACACACACCATAGTTTTACTTATTTTTAATTTATTTCTAATAGTTAGTTAGTTAGTTAGTTAGTTAGTTAGTTAGTTGGTTAGTTAGTTAAAAATATTAAGCCAGGTGGCGGTGATGCACACCTTTAATCTCAGCACTCAGGAGGCAGAGGCAGGCAGATCACTGTGAGTTTGAGGCCAGCCTGGTCTACAGAGCAAGTTACAGACAAGCAAGGCTATGCAGAAAAACCCTGTCTCAAAACAAACAAACAAACAAACAAACAAGGAAACAAGTCTTTTCTGAGTGAGTAGGTGGTGACAATCTGGGTTTGGGTTTGGATTTATGTTTCCTTGAATCCTAGAGAGGAAGAATTTTACGCTACATATTAGTCATTTTCATGGCTTCTTCTGTGGACTATCTGTTCCCAATTTGCTAATTTACAGTGAGAAATGTCACTGCCAAAGGGACCGGATACATGTGTCCTGCTGCCAACACTTAAGTTCCCTGTAGGCACAGTCCTCAGAAAGCCAAATCAAATCAGAGATGCTTGGTAAGCAAGAGGGGAGGGACAGGCTGCTGATGAGGCCTCGTGGCTAATGGCGCCCTGAGACCTCCCCCTGGGATCCTTCCTGTCTCTCTCTCTATTGCCTGCATGTTCTTGCATATCCATCCTTTCTTAGGAGGGAGAGCTGAGTGTCAGAGATGTTTCTGTAGGTGTAATCCCAGCAGGAGGGGGAGAACAGGTGTTCAAGGCTAGCCCAGCCCCAGCTGTATAAAGACTTTGAAGCCAGCCTGAGCTATATGGGACTCTGGCTCAGAATAAGGAGGATAAATAAATACTACTACATTCAGGGCAGGCCTCTGTCATCCTAGCTGCTGAAGAGGCTGAGGCAGGAGGATGGCTTGAGCCCAAGAGTTTGAGAGCAGCCTGAACAACAGAGCCAGAGAGGGAGGAAGAAAAAAAGGGAGGGAAAGAAGGAGGGAGGGAAGGAGGGACGGACCCAGAGAGGGAGGGAGAGAAAGAGGGAAAGAGGGAAAGATGGAAAGAAAGAGAGGGTGGAGGGACGGAGGGAGGGAGGGAGGGAGGGAGGGAGGGAGGAGGAGAGAAAAGATGCCATTGAAGTTGCGTGGGGTTCCCTCTGGCCTAAGGTCCCCCCACCCTTTTTTCCTTCTGGTTATTTTGTTGTTGTTTAGAAACAGGGTCTCACTCTGTAGTCTGAGCTGGCCTGAAACTCATGTCAGTCAACATCTCTTCCAGCCACTCGTGTCCCGTGTACTTGTCGCTCTCAAAAGCCAGAGGAGAGCATCAGATCTCCCCAGAACTAGAGTTACGATGTTGCGAGCTACTGTGTAGGCGCTGGGAATCAAACCCAGATCCTCTGGAAAAGCAGCCAGTGCTCTTAACCACTGAGCTGCATCTCCAAGACCTCTGTCCCCTCTCGGAGGACAAGCTTAGCCCTCTTTGCCCCCCTCCCCCCCTCAGCTGCACATACATTCCCAGGACATTGACGAAGCCCAGCTGATCCCTTCAGGGTGTCTGCCTTCCTGGTTGTTCACAAACATAAGCAGGGCTGGGGTCTGTGAAACCCTATGTCGTGTTCCTTGTACAGAGCGTTTGTGTACAGAGCCTCACGTGTGATTTTCTTCCTTTAATCTTCAGACAGCTCTCTGACCTCTGGAAGGTTAAGACTCACTGTGAGGCCTTTGAGCATGCAAAGAGGGTGGGAAAAAATGAGAGTCTAACAGGTATGAAGTTCTGAGTTCAAATCCCAGCCCCACAGAGAGGGGAGGARCCAGAGAGGAGCTCTGAGAGGAGGGTGGGCGGGCGGAAACAGGATGTGAGGTGAGCACGCCTGAGGCCCTCTCGCCTGCAGCTTATAACAGCCTCTTCCGCTCAGCCTGGGCCCTCTGGCTTGTTCTCCACCCCAGACCTCCGCAGTCCAAGCTGGACTGAGTCACTCCCCCCTCAAGCCTTCCAGGTGTCCATTTGTGAAAAGATTCAGATTCCTAAGGACACCAGGCAGCCCTCACTGCATGGGCCCCAACTCTTCCTTCCAGACTTAGATTCCAGTTCTAGTTTGCCACAGCCTTGGGCATCAGATCCTTTGGTCTGTCTAGACTTGTCTCCTTACCTGTGTGAGAGGCACCTTGGGTTCACTGTCTTATAGGGCTGTTGACTCTGTAAAGGAGTCTTTTGCCTGAGAACCATGTAGACGTTATAAGAGTAAAACAATGTCATAATGTGCTTATAGATATAATTATTCCTGGGCTGGTGAGAGGGCTCAGAGGGTAAAGGCACTTGCAGCCAAGCCTGACCAACTGAGTTCAATCC